>JAHXMU010000232.1:2307407-2347757 GCA_019455685.1 Philornis downsi
CTAAGGCTTTTGACAGAGTGGACCATACATACTACAGATACTATTAGAGAGTCGATGAATAATCACGGTTTAGGAGTGCTTTTAGGTCTTGACTTATCTAAGGCTTTTGACAGAGTGGACCATACATACTACAGACACTATAAGGGAGTCGATGAATAATTACGATTTAAGAGTGCTTAGGTCTCGACAGAGTGGTCTCGACAGAGTGGACCATACTAAACTTGTTTACAAACAAATGTCTAATTTTATGTTTTCTAGCGCAGCCTGCACATTGGTTCGTTCGTACTTGTGGGGTCGATCACAATTCGTTTCCATGAATGGTAATTTTTTTGATATACTTAGTGTACTCTGTGGTGTTCCTCAAGGATCGGTTCTGGGTCCACTACTGTTCATATTGTATATTAATGATTTCGCTGTGTTATTCACACTAGCTGTTGTTATCCATTTTTATATACTGATGATGTCCATATTTTTTTCAGGTGCAGTTCAGTAAATAACTTACATTGTTGTATCAATAATACATAGCGTGCTATAAATTGTAATTGGTTACATGATAATAACCTTTATATTAATTGTAGTAAAACTGAAGCTATTAGTTTTGTGTCCTCGTTTCTATCTTTTCAGAATTTTGACATTAACATGAATGGAAACAGTATTGAGTTTGTAGATGAAATGAAGTGCCTCGGCATAACACTTGATAAATGACTTGATTTTAGTGCTCATATTGATTCTTTATTTCCAAGCATACTTTTTACTCTGCGAAAGTTGCACAATGTGAATATATTCCTACCAATTCTTATTAAAGAGAGGCTAGCTCATGTCTTGCTGATGTCTCAACTTACTTATGGTATTGAAGTTTTTTGGGAACAAACCTTGGTTGCCTTTGGAAAATTGAGATGATTTTTAATATAGTAGTATGGTTTGAGTACAGTTTAAGAAGCTACGATTATATATCACAATATGCTATAGTTTTTTTTACGTATTCCCTGTAAGAATTATGTTGAATTTCGACTCATTAAATCATTGCCTAAATTGGCAATATCTGGTTCACCACCTTTACTACGAAGTAGATGCAGGTGCACTAGATCAGTTGAAATCCACAAGTTGTAATTCCTCTTACATCAGGCTCTTCTATATTCTTAATATCATTTACGATGCGCGTTTGCAGAGCTTGTAATCGGCGCCCTTTGCATCTTCGAAATTTTGCTTATTCAAATCAAGTTTTCCAACACAAATACTCGTATATTGCATTAAGCGAATTTCCGTTGTCTATTCTACATTATGAGCTCATTAGCAACATTTGGTTTTTCTTGTTTTTTATTTGCTTTGTAACTGCATTTGGTTGGGAAACCATAATATAAACTTTGCTATTAATATTTTCGTAAGGGTCACGGAACGATAGAACAAGTACACCGTATGGTAATCCAGATCAGAAAAACATTCGAAGATCGGAAATATTGCTCAGCTCTCTTTATATACATCACCCAAGAAAGTATAGTAAAAACTAATAAACGAATTAAATTAAATCAATCTTTCTTTCCCTGATGTCTTGGCAAATATAAATACTAGAAAACATACATATTTTTTTGAGAAAAACTTTCTACAGAGATCTCTCGTTATAAGCAGACTTTCGGTGTCATTGTAGGGTTCATATAAAATGGGCATTTTATGTGCAGAAATCAGTAATTTTTATGGCTGCACTGAAATGTATTAGAAATGAAGTAGTTTTCTACGCCTCGCATCGTCTGCATTGGCGATTTCTGTTTTCACCATTTTCCATAATTCTCTCTCCCATTTAATGAAATTGGGTGTAACCATTTAAAAATATCTTTGACTGTCCATAAGACAGTGAAATTCTCCACGAACTTAATACACCGTAGTCTATTTTTATCCTCAAAATTCTTTAAACTATTTCATATGTCGCTGGAAGTAGTGACTAAATCGTACGTGAAATCATGCAAAATAAGTATTTCTTCTTCTTCTTAGTTCTACGAAAGACTGCTGAAAAATAATTGGTTTAGGAAGGAAAACATATCATCATATTTCTATATTCGAGGAACGAATGGTGGTAATAGCAGGAGACACTCATCTGAGACCTCGAAATATATATATCTGTGGTCACAACCCATAACAGCCTAAGTCTGTTTTTCAATATTTTTTGTACAGGAGTTTTAAGTTTTGAATCTTCACTGAAAATCAGGAGAAGGTGTTTTTTGGAAAACTTTGCTACAGATTCCAAGGAAACGAATTTCTTTACTTAGTTGTTAACAAAAAATAGTTGTTTATTCTCGCAGTCGAAAGATATTATCGAAAAAGACACTTAGGCTCTTATGAATTGTTGAACGAAAGAAAGTCAAAAAGTTCAAGTTGAGTTAGGCTATTATTCCAGATTAAATAAAAAACTTTAAGTTTGGAGAAAGACCTTAACTCAATTTATGTTTATCAAAAACCGAAATTGTTATTCGGAATAAGAGCTTAACTCAAGTTAGGAAAATAAAATTGTTTCTTTATTTTTTTTGGATTAACGACTTAAGTTGATTTAAGCTATGATGAAAAAATAATGTTTATATTTGTTGTAATCCTAAATTGAATTAGGCAGTTATGCCAAAACAGTCATTTAGAAAAATAACTTAAGCTATTAGGTTTTTTAGGATTAATTGCCTTCCTACAAGTGATACAAACATGAAAAATTTAGAGCAAATAAATTTAGATACGCTGAATACGATGGTGCTAATAACTCAATTGTGTCCTAACTCGAGTTTGGCTGTTACGGGTTGTGACCACAGATATATTTTTAATGACCGTAGAAACCCATGTCAATAAACATGTCCACCCATCCAGTTACCGGTTGAAAGCACGAAGAACGCCGTACAAAATCCGAGGGTTTTAAGAGTGAACTAAAACGAACTTAATCTTATTAGAAGAAAAATGAAAAATTAAAGTATTTACATCATTATATATGGCAAACATTCATCACTTAGTTAGATATGTTTAAAGCACCAAGACTTTCTTGACGCCAAGACGTAGTCTATGGCTTCCTAAATGGATTCAGTGATGTCCTTCTATCTGGTTGGCTGAATAGTAGACACAAAAATTGTTGTAATGATTTATTAAATTTCATAAAACTTGACGCAGCCTAGTAGCCTAACTTTTGTCGTACCTCCTATACATATTGATCGATTTTCGAAAATTAAATTTGCATTACTTAATAGTTATCGTTCGGTAGAATTTGAAAGAATCAAAAATCGAACGACTAACCATGCCTCTTCTGAATCCATCCATACAAATACCCGAATTAACCCAAAAACAGGGTGAAGCATCAATTGTGCTACAATAAGAAATTCAAATAACTTTTTCTTTAATCAATGTATTTCATTCATTTATATTTTATTGTATTGAAAATTAAATTTTATTTTATATATCTAAATGGCCTCCATGCTCATTCCCGCATATGTTTCAGCTGATCAGGAAATTATTCATTGCAGCCTGAAGGACTAAAGTCGTTATCGCCTCAATTATTGCTTTAATGGATTGCTTCAATTCAATCAAATTTCCTGATTTCGTTTTGTACTCTTCTTGCTTGACATAACGCCATAAAAAATGTCTTGTGCAGTTAGGTCAAGTGAGCCTGGGAGCTAGCGAAAAGTGAAGTTTCAGGACATTACTTTGTTTTGCAATTTTCGTTGGAGCTCCGCCACAGACGGTCTGGCAATGTATGCAGTTGCTTTGTCTTGATGGAACCAAACACTGTTGAAACGGCAACAGTAAAAGAACTCCTTTGACATCCCCCATTGTCAGTTGACAGCAGTAAGATTCGTGTGCCACACTGTATTACATGAAAGTCAGTTAAACTTAGTATACGATACGCTAAACTTTGCTCTGGAAAAAGCAAATTGTTAGCATTGCCACGCCCTTTCTGACGTCTCTCATTCAAATTAAACGATTTTCCAAAGTTTATTTCACTTTGTTTTTGGAATTTAGAGGGCACCGCCTCACCCATTCTGTTACCTCCCATACAAATTGCATGATTTAGTGTTCAAGATAGATCTACAGAATAGTAATAGACAAAATAAGATAGATATAGATATCTCAGTGGGAAATACATAGCCATCTGTCCAATTTGGAGAAGAGATTAGGGACGTTCAAACGATATGGATGACACTGGGATTCATCGATTCAGCGTTATAATCGAAAACAAAGAAATTCAACATTGGTCTCTCCATAAACAAGGTGATGACAGTTTTTTTTTTGTTTAATCATCTTAACAATCTCCGGAAAATATAGTTCAAAGCTTTTGGTCCTATGGAGGTGATTTACAACAAAAACGATGTCCATAATTAATGTGATGTAACAAACATATATAGGTAATTTATTGACAACAGTTTAGATTATGTGGCGCATTGCTTCACAATTCCTCTTTAGTCGTCAAACGAATGGGCAACGAATTGAATTGAAATTGTTTTATTGAGACTTTTTTTTAACAATTTAGAAGTTAGTTAAACAAATTAACAAAGTAAGAAAATCTTAGGATTATAGTGTATTGTCCTAATTATCGATAAAAATATTTACAGCTTCATGCTTTATCTATAAGTTTTACAACAATGCATTTTAACATAAACTAATAATATAATCGACTTTGCTCCCGAGTCTTTCATTCACATGAGCGAAGATATTCTCACAAATATCCTTAAAGCTAAGTTAAAATTAAATAAATAAAAAAAAAATGGAGCTCAATAAAAAGAAAAAAAAAAACTTAATTTAAAAAACAAAAAAAAAAAAAATGACAAAAACAAAAAACAAAGATGGAAGACACTTCGGTTATCCGCGATGTGAATTCGGTAGAACCTTATCAAAATATACAACTACTGGCCGTATGGTCGTTTTGTATAGTAAAAGTTTCGTCTTCACCGAGAGATTTTTATTCCAAAATATTTTCGAGAAAATCCCAAGAATTTTATATGCCTTTCCAATAACAATTCTTGCGTGATTATTAAACTTAAGAAGCTTCGAAAAGTTAATGCCCAAATATTTTAAACTATTTGTGAAAGGAATTTCCTCACTTGCAAGGAAAAGTCTTAGCAATTTACTTTCGGGAACTACGAACGGTTTACATTTGCCCGATGCGTTTCTCACACAAATTGCTTTACTCTTTGAAGCATTTATTTTCACTCCCCATTTGTCATAAAATTGTCTCAGGTTGCGCAAGTGAACCGAAACTTTGGCGAGTGCAGTAATCGTTATGTGCATACAACAAAGCGTCATCTGCATACAATAACCCAGTGGAAACTGAATTAAAATGAGGGAAATCAAACATGAATATATTATATAAGTGTGGGGCTAGAATTGAACCCTGGGGAACACCGCAATTCACATTCCCAAAACCGGAAAGCAAGACCGTGAAATCAATGCAAAATTCTCTATTATTAAAAAAACTGGCACACAACTTAATTATATGAGAATCAAAACCGATCTGGATCATTTTTTTCGACATCTAGTGATACCGCAACCGTGCAAAAACCTTTTCGCAAATTTAGGACAACGTCATTTTGAAGCTTGAGCAGAGCATCACTGGTTGAGTGACCCTTTTGAAATCCAAATTGCAGATTCGAAATGTACGTGGCTGCTACTCCAGTATCCATTTTATCCCGGATTATTTCCTCAAAAAGCTTACCTAAGTTCGATAATAACGAAATAGGGCGAAGGTCCTTAACATCATTTCTGTCCTTCCTCTTTTTTATAGGCACGACTTTAGAAACCTTCCATGCTTTTGGAAAGTAAGAATTGTTTAAGCAATTATTAAACATTATTACTAGAAATTCATACGCTTTCATTGGCAGTTTTCTGATGAGATAGTTAGAAATTTCGTCAAGTCCTGCAGATCTTTTGTTATTTATCGCTACGAAGTGCTCCAAAACTTCGTCCACTGTTGTAAGACTTGGACAATTGTTTGAGTTTGTGGATTGGAAGCCTGAGCTGAATTGAACCATATTTTCAGGAACCATTAATGTAGTTCTATTTATTTCCTCGTTTAAAATTTCAACATCATTATCCGAAGTTGCCTTGTAAATGCTTGAAAAATGTTCTTTGAGTTTTTGCAATTGCAAAGCATTGTCCTCAACAAGCTGACCTTCAACCGTCAGAACTTTCAACTCATCCCTCTTCCGGTAGCCTAACATATTATATACATTTTTATGGGCCGTTGGTCCTGGTTTTATGTGTGATAATTTTTTATCAAAATTTCTACATTGGTCAATTTCTACGTGCCTCCTAATGATTATACTTTTTAGCTGAATTTGTTTCGATAACAATCGATAATCCGAATTTGTTCTGTTACAATTTTGGTGAAATAATCTTTTCAGTTGTTTCTGCCACCTGTGCTTAATTTTATATAATCTTTTAGTCACATCCGAAATGATAAATTTCCTGTTTCCTAGTTCTACCTTTTCCGAATGAATTGAGTTCATATAACTAATCGTTGTCGAAAACTCTTGTATGTATGTATCAATCTCATCATTCGACAAGTTTCTATCAGCGGCGGGAAAGTTGTTACAAAGTTCACCAGCAATATCACGTCTAAAATTATCCCAGTTAGTGTTTTTGCATGATGTTATATTGGATGGAGGTTTGAAAATGGTTTCAGAACCGGAAATTTTAATTTCCATTTTTAGTGGGAAGTGGTCCGAAAAAGAAGAATGGTTACTGATACGACCATTTTCATTGTCTGAACGAACCAGATTCGGACTGACAAGGAAATGATCCAGGAAAGACTGCCCAGGTGTTGAATCTGACATTCGAATAAAACTTAATGAATTTTGTTGGAGCCAGTTAAAAAATACAATTCCATTTGGATTGTTGCAAGAATCTCCCCATGAGCTATGTTTGGAGTTGAAGTCTCCACCAATAAATACGCCATGAACGTTTTGGGAAAACCTGGAAATTATTGACAGGCAAAGGACAACGAACAATCTTAAATATTGAATTTTACATCTTTTAATCACAACATTAATTTCAAATAATCTCAATTTTTTCAGTTTCTTTTCAGCGAATCGCTTATGCAAACTTTATTGGGTTAATTTTCACTAGAAGTAAATCCACTTCACGATACAACAAACCAAGCAACAGCACTGGTATACTTATTTTATGCTAAGCTGTTTCCCAAGGGTTCTTTCTACATAACTCCTAAAACTATACAATGTGAATATTTGTATTAAGATCAGTTTTGAAGAAGCGCCAGAACATATGCAACGGCTGAGATAGATCTAAAAACCATTGTTTAATAAAGTGGTTGATGTCTAAACACAAAACGTTATTAGGAGCTGTTCGAGGGTACATTTTCGAAGTTCGAAATATAAAAAACACTTTTCACCACCATACAGTGGAAAATTAGGGGAATCAAAACGATGGTGATTTGAGGCAGTTAAATGACAAAGCATAGCAACAATATAACAGTGTAGGAATATGGTTATACATTATTTTTACATTGTAATAAAAGCGTAAAGCACAAAGATGATCAGGCGGTTGCATTATTTTTCTATTAGAAAAATAATGGAATATGATGTAAAGTACATACATATTTAAATAAATATGTGTGGACTCGAAAACCCGTGCAGTAAGACGTTGATTAGTTAGAAATATAAATAGACCAAAAACAGATAAATCCGACAGATGACGGACAAAAGAAAGAGTCTGCTTTGCGCTTGCAGGGAAATTCGATGTCAAACATTTAGACGGATAAGTAGTCCCAATATGTTAGATCATTTAGCTAATATAATAATAAGTTGTTCTTATACAGGGTGGGCCATAAGGGTGTTGGCGGTTTAAATATTCAATTAAAAAACAAACTACGAAACATAAAAAAAATATGTTTGTATTTTTAAAAAGTAGAAGCATGGGAATTTTTTAAGATTTAAAAATAATGTTGTCCAAATGGCTTTGCTCGGCTGCTTGACACTCTTGGAACCGAAGTCGCAAATTTTGGAAAACTCGTTGAAAAGTTGTTCTCGGTATTTTGTTACTTTCCTGAATAATGTTCCTCTTCAACTGCTCTAAATTGGTCAGATTATTCTCGTAGATTACCGATTTGAGGTAGCCCCATAGAAAATAATCGCATGGAGAGAGATCGGGGCTACGTGGGGGCCATTCTATATCCCCCCTTTTCGAAATGAGTTTTCCAGGAAAAACATTTTTCAGCAGCTCTATGGATACCCTAGCCGTATGACAAGTGGCCCCATCCTGTTGAAACCACATCTTCGAGGTATTGCCTTGAAGTTCTTGCAAAGCTGGCACCAAAAAGTCTGCTAGCATGTTGCAATAATTGTTCGCTCTAACCGTCATCGCGTGCCCTCTTTCGCCCTCAAAAAAGTATGGTCCAATAATACCGGTTGACGTTATCCCAGCCCACACGACAAGCTTAGGGCTGTGAAGTGGACGTTCATGCAAGCGTCGAGGATTAGTCTCGGACCAGAACTGACAATTTTGCTTGTTCACATGGCCATTAAGGTGAAAATTGACCTCATCACTAAAATTATGTTGTTGAAATTGTTGAACCGCTCTAGCATCAAATTGACAAAGTTAAGTCGGTTATTGGCATCATCGGGTTTTAATTCTTGGACTATCTGAATCTTATGAGCCTTCAAATGCAAATCACGTTTCAAAATTCGTCGTAAAGTTGTTCTTTTGACATCCAAAGACTGACTTCTCTTACGTGTTGACTGTTGCGGATTTGGCTGAACTGAAACACGAACACGCTCCACAATGTCGGCTGATCTTGCAGAAACTGGGCGACCACGAACCGTAATTGGTACTGTTGAGCCGGTTGTTTCGAACATTCTGATCCATTTTCGTATCACATTGGCGCTTGGAACATCACTTAAATCGTGTAAACCGTGTTCATGCCGATACAAACGTCGTGCAGTAATCACAGATTTATTGTTTTCGTAACACGCTCGGACACAAAATGTACGCTGCACTCCCGTGTACGGCTCCATGGCGACTAAATTTCCAGGAAGCGCTGCAGCGAACAACATATAAGAATTAAATCGCCAACACTCATATGGCCCACCCTGTATAATTGCTGCATCTTTAAATGAAAGTAATGAATAAAGTTGTTGATCTTGTTGAAGTTTATAAAGTGAATGCTGCCATTTGTTGGCATTTAAAATCGGATCAAAGACTTTAAGCATTACATATATATAACATACGGCGTTTTGTTTATTTTGTTTATTTTATATTTAAACTTCTAGCAATATTTTTAAAGTTGTCCACATTACATTAACCGAAGCCTAGAGCTGAAATATATTTTAAACCGGTATAAAGTACATCAAGTTTAATTTTGATTTTGGCTCTATACGATTCGAAGTACTATTTCAAATTCCCGAATATTAAATAATTTAATGTATTTGTTTGTAATAATTTTTTTACATAGGTTTATTTTTTCTAGATTTTTTTTTGTTTTAACAAAATTAGAAATATAATGATTGGTGCAATGCAATTTATAAGATATTTTAAAATAACTAATCATCGTCGTTTTTCTTTATACGTTTACATAGTTAAACCTACCCATAAATACAAACAATCCAATTGTTTTTAATCGTATTTTAATATCTAAGCTATCTAACAATATTCATTCATACAAAGAATTATAGTGACAGACAAAAAAATAGGAGCATTACGTGTAACATTTTACAATAATATTAAACAAATTGTGAATTTCACTTTTCGAATCTTTCTAAAATGAAATATTTTTACATTTCGTATTAACTTTAATATAGAATGGCGTTATAACAATTTCGACACAGTTTTGTTGACAGCTAGATATATTATATATATATATATATATGATATACATATATACCTATATATACATATATATATATATATATGTATAAAGGTTGGCGCATAAGTAACGTTAACGGCGACTATATTGAATGCGTTCTTGTGCATTATTTGGTTCTAACTCATGAACCAATTGCATCTTATATGGGTAAAGATGTAACATAAGTAAAATTCTTTGCAAAGATCGCCTGGACATCTCTAATTGGTGAGAACGTCGCGTGGTGGAAGTTTCGGGGTTTTCCTCAATACGTGCTTGCACTCGAGCAATGGTCACTTCATTTCGAACTGCACGAGATCTCCCAGCGCGCTCAAGATCACAGACAGCCCCTTGTTGCCCAAAACGCTGAACCAATCGGAAAATTGTTGAAGCGCTAGGAGCATTTCGATCATGAAAGAAATTTCGATATGATCTGAATAATCGAATGCTGACTTTCAAAGTAAAATTGAACAACTTTGGTTCTTTGTTCCTTTCCATCATAAATTTCCCAAGTATTATTTTGTTAATTCTGTAAAGAGACAAAAAAAAAAATACTTAAACAAAAAATGTATTCACTGATTAAATTTTAACGGTGCTTATGCGCCAACCTGCAGTACAGTCGTAAGCTCTTTAAATTAAGATCGGGCTTCTTAAGATACACGGTAACTGCCCCAAATCTGCATGGAACTTCTTAACACTTTACGCAAGCTAATATTTTTATTGTAGATTGTAGAGGGCGATATTGACCCATTGTTCCTGGTAGCTCCCATAAAAATTAAACAATTTCCCGTCGTTATGGGTCATAATGTTATAATAGCAGAATTTAGAAAAGTCGATTAAATTTGGTACATGTAGAGCTTTTGCCAAGTAAAGTCCTATTAGTAAAACGGAATGCATTACCATTGACTTATTTTTCGAAATGCAACCTCTCCTCTATTATTTCTAATGGAAAAGCTGAAATAACTAAGATTTTTTGTCTATTGTGTTGGCTTATAATTGCAGAACTTGGAAAGAAAGTGGCCAAGCAGCTATCGTACATCTCTTCTGGTTCCAGTATACAAATGACCGATTTAACCTTTGCATTCTTAGCTCTATACCTTCCAAACAGTTGTATCAAATCCAGTCAAAATTGGCAAAAGTCATACGATTGTTGAATTAAATTCTGAAAATGTAAACATACTGCATTACTAGGCCCCCTCTGATACTACGAATACAAAGTGACTTAATTTTCGAAATTCTACTTTTGCTCAACAATTTTTAACTGAAAGACTGCGGTAGTCCAGAGTTTGATCGATTATGTTGGTGTATCTCTCTGCTAACTTGAGAAAAAATGGTAATCATGTGGTAGTCTCATACAAATAACCGCTTTAAAACATATTTTCTTAGCTTTATACATTTAATATCTCATATACTCGTATTTCCATATTTCATATATTTTGCTGAAC
Source organism: Philornis downsi (assembly GCA_019455685.1). NCBI lineage: Eukaryota > Metazoa > Arthropoda > Insecta > Diptera > Muscidae > Philornis > Philornis downsi. The sequence goes on from JAHXMU010000232.1 coordinate 2,318,664, forward strand.
TTATTTCCAGAAATGAAAATGGGGGATATTACCAGTATCTAAATTAATCTAGACATTCCCATATCTGTGTCTATCACTCCCTTGCATTTAATTCCACATAACTTGTCATGCATCAGGCATCTCTGGCATTTTGCTCATCTCAAAAGAGCGACGGGTGATAGTACGAGTATATGTAAGTCAGTTCACCTGACTGAAATTTCTATATTGTTTCCCAGCATTCACTATTTGAACACCAGGGACTGGATAGAATATAGAATCTAAATTGATTGACACTTTTAAGAGAACCACCACAACTATGGATATTCACCCTTATCGCGTACCAAATTTTCCCAAAAACATTTTCACCGTTCCCCAAAATGCAATCATGTAGACTTTTTCACAAAAGTGGCAACTTCGAAAAAATATTCCGTTATCGCGATTAGATTGATATTTTGTATTTAAATGTTCCCATATGAATGCAGGTGTGGGTAGACCAAAAGCGCCATATACGCACACAGGCACAGGTGGTGGGCCTCCCAAAAAAAGTCGACTATCTTCAACAGAAGAAATGATATTTGAAATTGTTAAGATGAAAGAGTCTGTTGAGGGGGTTGCAGATTCTAACAAATTTGGTGCTCCATTGGTACACTCAGTACATTTAAATGAGACGATCAATATTACTGAAATAGACGAAGATCCCACCCCGTCTTGTTCAAATGTACAAAAAGCATTAAAAACGCCGAAAAAAACTGACTCTACCTCAAAACTAATAGAGAGTGAGATAAAAAATCACATACAGCTCAACGACAAAATATCGGACCTAGTGGAAGTCATAAAGGAGAACAATGGAGAAATAAATAATAATAATAATAATAAAAAAAAATAAAAACAATGATGAAAAGGATGGCTCGAGCATTTGAAAAAATTAGTGACATTGAGGCAAAGAAACTGGAAGATACTAAAAGGCACAACATTGAAATGGAAAAATACAAATCTATGGAAATAGAGAATAAATTAGAGAAAAATAATAAACTAATTGAAATTGAAGAGCTGAAATGCTCTATAATGAGAGAAGATAATTAAAAATTAAGTGTCTATTAATATTTAAGTTATGCAAGTTATTTTGTTTTTCTAAACATTTTTGCAGAATTTATTTTCTTCCAATTTCCAACAGCTGTTATGTTCGAATGATAACAGCTGATTGTTCGAAACATGCGAGCTCACAAGAAATACGCGATTGGAAAATTTTGGGAATGGGTATTCACAATTCACTAGCGACAAAATATTCACAATTTCTACGCGATAAGCATGATTATTCATAAATCACCTATGGTTAGCTACTACTTTTTCATCTTTTAAAAACCTTATCGTAGGCTTCATCTTTAGAAGCTATCCAGGAGTCGATCTAATTTTTGGTTTCTTCATATTATACTCGTACAAAGCACTGCTCAGATAGGCTGAGTACAATCGATCACAATAAGTAATAATCTAAAGGGACAATATCTGTGAACAAACTGAAACGGTTGGAAATTTCCAATTGAGGGTTTCTACATAATTTTCCCATGTCTTGGGAAGCATTGGAAGCGTTTTTTCCTTGAGTGCTCGGCTCATGGTTTAGGTTAGTTAAATCGGCCATTTGTAGAAGAGGTGCCGGCAGGGGTGTAATTTATCGGTTGTATCTTTTTTTAATTTTGAAAAAATTATAAAGACAGATCACTGCAGCCTAATAACTAAAATTTTTAAGGAAACAATTGCAGTAAATTAATTCAAATTGTGTAGAAAGTAGTAGAAGCGGACAGGAACAAGAGTTAATATTGCCCACTTGCAATCACCGGCTACGATCTGAAATAATTATATCGCAGTCATCTTTGAAAAGTCATGAAAAAAATTTAATGGAATTTAGAAATTTGGTATTTTAAGCGGCTTCTTCTGGCTGTTATTTTTTTACCACATCAAGTAAAACTTGTAAAATATTTCTGTTAAAAATGCTGTAATTGTCGCGAACTCAATGAAAATGTTGAGCTGTATACAAAACGAAGAGAAACCACGTGTGACTAGTTTCATAAATACCAAGTTTCAGAAGAAGTTGTGAAACGACCACTAAGTTTGATGCACCGGGGATTATATACATATTATTTCATGGACTGTAATACACAATCAATACTTTTGCAGCGAAACATTTCATCGTTCAGTGTGTGATCAATAATATGCCCGCAATTAAGGCAATGCAGTTGAAAAGTTTCAGTTTATAACTTATAATCAAGGACCTTCTTGAAAGTACAGTTTCGTATGTAAAATACACTAGAAATTTGTTTCTGATTCATATTGGTAGCTACAATTCGCTTCATATATTGATTTAGTTTGTATCTGAAATAATATTAAAAATCTACGTTGATTCTGTTTCCCTACCGAGACGTATTACAACAGACATTTTGATTCGAAAAATTAAAACATAAATATAGCTTTATAAAAGTTCGATTCTTAATCTGAATCATGGGCTAAGCAAGCTATTCAACGATAAAGCTCTCTCTCGACAAACAGAAATTCAACTGTACCAGATGTTGGTTTCACCCGCCTTGTTGCATGGCGCAGAATCCAGGGTTATAACACAAACGCATGAATCAGTGCTGGGAGTCTTTGAGAGAGAAATAATCCAGAAAATATATAGATTATCATTATCGCTAACGGAGAGTATCGGCGTCGTATGAACAATGAGCTGTATAAGCTATATGCCGACATTGATGTGGTCTAGCGCATTAATATACAGCGGACGAACCCAAATGTACGTAAAGTTTTCGACAACGAACTGGATGGGCAGAAGAGGGCGACCAAAACTCCTTTGGAAGGACCAGGCTTTTGAAAAATTATCGAAACTTGATATGGCAAATTAGAGAAAAAGCGCTGAAGATTAAAGCGATTGGAATTATTTTCTAAGGGCGGCGTATAATAGATAAATATATCTATTCCAGTCGCCACTTAAAAGGAAGAAGAAGCTTGAGCGCAATCTCGTTATGGTTTCATTCGTTTTGAGCAACTCATAATACACACGAGTTGAGAGTTAATACCATCAAACATTACACGAGATGAGATTTTTCTTCAAATATGCGGCTTAGCTGTCAATATAGAAGCATGGCCACGTAATTCGCATTATTTCGCTTTCTTAGGGTTAGAGAAGTGGATTAATTTGTCATCACCAGTGATTGTAAAATGCAAAAAATTCATTAATTTATATTTAAAAGTTCTTCTTGCGTTTGCTGCGAATCTTTTAGTTTTTAGTAATGATTCCAATTCTGATTCTTCGCATATTTCTTCTTCTTTATATTCCTTAACGTTCTTCAACTTAGAAGTTAAACTCATCGTCATTAAACTTTAGAGATCACCCACGACAAATTCTGCTTAAAGCAGCCTCTCTAAATGCTTTCGCAAAGATTAGTATATTGACCAGTACAGGAATTTAAGTGATGTGAGGTGACTTACATACGAGTACATGTTAAATTGCCCGGTTTGTATGTACAGGGGTGGCAAAGCGTTCGCAGAACTGTGTCTACTAAATACCTGATGCGTGCTTCATTACATTGAATTTAGAACAACTGAGTGGCAAAAATGAATATAGAAATATATGGGTTAAATTAAGTAATTTGTATGGAGGTTACTGGAGGAGACTTGTTTATTCCATTGATATTTTTCAAATGTCACTAATTATTATAGTGGAATACAATTAACAGGAATTTAGGAAATTGAGGACTATGAATTAGGTAATGCTGCGAAAAATTAAATCGTTACAAATTAGAAGTTACAGAGAAAAATTTAAATTCAGTAGAGTTGTTCTAATATAACCCTACTACAATATTCGGTTACAATCTGACAAAATATTAGGCTGTGCAAAATTTTAAAGAAGTTTCATAACTATTTGCAGCAGTTATTCTATCCACCATCCATGCAGCCAGACTGCAAGCCAGGCAGATGGTCATCGCTGCATCAGCTTAAAAACCGTGAAACATATCTGATTACAAAATGTATGGTACTTTAAACAATTCCTTCAGGATGTTATATTCTGTTATTATTGTTATTGTTATTATATAATAACTTTCGTAGAAGTTCGTTGGTCTCCCCACGATATAGTATATCAATACACATCAGTTGGAGATAAACAAAAAATTATGTGCAGAGGGTAAATAGATTCAGTGCATCTGATCGCAATATAATATAATATATTATAATAGACTAACAGAATAAAGTTTATGGGGATCGACCTTGATCTGGTTGGATTTAACCATCTCGATCTGTTTGCCTGTCCGTCCGTATTTCTGCTGTACTTTTATTCTTGTTAGCATAAACCATATCACTATTATGATCCTATTTCAACAAAAGTTGGTACATAAATTTGATACTGACACCATTTCATGTGTTTGATACTACCGCCGCAAAAATTAATTGTCAAAGCCACGATAAGCCATTTAAAATCGATTCTCAAAGATACAGCAGAGATCGGTGTTTAACTAAATTTCGCACATACACTTTTAGCTGGATTAAGTACCAAACCTATTTAAAATTGGTCACACCGCTCCTAGTTTGTATACAGACCCATTTTGTTAACTCATCCAAACTTTCTCCCAGCGCTTTTGGATTGAAAATTGTTTTAGTTAGTATAAATGACTAAGTTTAGAAACGGATGTTATTGAATATAGTCCATACAGGTTCAAGGTTTGGCATATCCTCCCACCAATTGACACGGTAAATTCTTTCGCTTTCATTTTGAATTTGATTATATTTTTTTTAACATTCAATTTCGGGACGTTCGGGGACAGACCTTATACTATTGTTTATATCAGAGCTGGTGCTGATTCAATGATGTAGATCATTTTATTGCCGTTTTTAATGTCATTTTGATTTACCTTATAAAATTTCTATACTTCGCAAAATTAAAAAAAAAAAAAAAACCGCATGCAGTTAAATGCTGCAGCAAATTCTTTAGTATCTGGCTACATCTGAACATGAAAAAAATAATCTAAAGTAGATATCGGACTTGATATTTAAATGATATTTTGAGTTAACAGGTATGAAACGCCACTAATGTTCATAGTTCATTTATAAGATTTGCAATACAATACTTGGTAATGTAATATGCCAGTTATTAGCTAATTTAAATCGCAGTCTAAATCGTTCTATTAGACGTTCTAAGAAACTTTTTGCTTGAAAGCCTGGAACATTTTTGCCTCAGGTATTTACTGATATTTCTGCATTTTCGCATTTGTTTGATTTTTAATTCCGCTAAGAGGGCAAAGAGAATGGTTAATTCAGAATTGATATTCATCCCAGAGATGTTTAAGATTTAAATACAATGTTTACAAGAACGTAATATTAGATTTTATTTGGGAATTGTGGGTGAATTCCATGCACAAATTTTTTTTGACTTATTGTAGAGCCGTTTATTGTGTTGTTAAAACTTTTTAAACTTCCACAATAGGATTTCAGTACTTCGAACAGAGAATTTGCAGTTAATAGTAGAGCATATATAATGTGCTAACGAATGCGGTAAAGTAATCGTGTTTCGGTTAGCAATATTGTGAAAATGGTTTCCCATTATTAATAAAAACTTGCGTAGGCTCTACCTTAAAGTATAATAACATCATTATAATGTCATAGTAGCCTCATGGGTTAATTTCATAGAGGGTCCAAGATATTTAGGTAAGCAGGTTACTAGAAACTCAGAACAATTGTTTGCTTCTTCGGTTCTATTTTTTTTTTAAATATGGCGCATCAAAAAATGGAAAAAGTTAAAATTTTTTACTTCCCTCTTATGGTAGTTGAAAAAATGTGATTTGTCCTAAAACTGATTTTGTTGGTTATTTCAACTCAGTATTTTTATACTTTCACCTGAAGGAATGATAGTACATATGTACATGTACATGTACATGTACATATGTACCATTTAGAAAAGAGATTTTTAATTTCTCCCTTCTAATGATGAATTTCTAAGTCGGCTGAACAATGTCCGTCTATCTAAATAGTGCCGTTAATTCTTATGCAACTTCTTAAAACTTAACATAGTTTAATTTTTTGTGAATAGGCTATATTGACTCATCCCGTCATACCAAACAACCTAATTTTACCACAGGGTGATTTTTAAAGATTTAAGTTTTTCAGATTGGCAGCATTGGTTGGTAATGGAGTCCAAACGTCATCGGTCAAAGTGAAAAGTGTACAGGATACTCTGCCATTCCATCATCGAATGACGAATGACCTACCAAGACGTGTAATTTTTGGTGAACAGGTCTTACAAGACCTCAATGAAAATCTGCTGTTTTATCGAAAAATTGTGTTCAGCGATGAGGCTCATTTCTTGCTGAACGGATACGTACACAAGCAAAACTGTCGCATTTGGAGTGATGAACAGCCACATGCCATACATGAATTACCGATGCAACCTGAAAAAAAGACAGGTGTGGTTTATGGGCTGGTGGCATCATCTGGCCATTGCTCTTCAAAGACGAATATGGAAGAAACGTTACCGTCAACGGCGAACGACATGAAGCCATCATACACAGGTTTTTTTTGCCCCAATTGGCTGAGTTGAACTTGGTCGACATGTGGTTTCATCAGGACGGTGCAACATGCCACACTCCTCGTGAAACAATGGATCTAACGCCTTTAACGCCTCTTGATTATTTCTTGTCGTGTTATGTCAAGTCGTTAGTCCATGTGGACAAGCCCAACTTTATTGAAGCCTTACAGGATAACATAACACGCATTATTCGTGGAATGCAGGCCGAAATGCTCGAAAAAGTGACGAAAAATTGGACCTTCTGAATGGACATTTTGAGACGGAGCCGCGAACAAAATTTACATGAAATTATCTTTAAAGATTAAATGGCAAAGACCAATTTATCGATTCCAATAAAAATTTTAAATTTAATATATGATGCAAATTTGAGTGTTTTATTCGATTTAAAAAAAAAAAACTACGATTGAAAATTAATCCTATATAATACCAAAGTGTAGGTTCCAATGAAGGCAAGATCACAGCTTTTTAACTACCCAAAATTGTGTTCTTTAACTGTTGTTTGTGGTACCTGGAATGAATACACAAAACATTTACAATTTTGGGCACTGATTAGAGTGTTGAAACTCGTAATCGGAGAGCACACAACCGGTTTTCTTTTTGTTAAAAAATTTGTACGATTATACCGGTTTTCTCAAAACTTCCATTTTGAGTAACCAGTTTAACGGGTCTTTTTCTCTTTGATTAATCAAAATGTGAAAACTTACAAGGATGTTTATGTGAAAAAAAGTAAAATATTCAATTCAAGAAAATATTCGATATTTGTTTTCAATCTGTTCGGTGAAATAAATTCGATGGTTAAATTTCACAAGCTTTTTAGACGACCGGCAGTTTCGTCGCTTTTTCATACGCTGACGCTGCTGCTATTTGGAAAATTTCGTATAGATATTAGTATTAACGCAATCATTTTCAAGATTGTTAGTATGTAACAGCATTTTTATTCGACTGTTAGTTCGCGAGCGACATGCATAGGTGATTTCCCGAAAACTTTGGACTCTCAAAAACTACTTTCATGTCGAAAAAAACTTCGAAATCTCTGATATTTAACCAATATAAACTATAGTAGAAAGTTTGATTTTTATTCAAAGGTTTACTATTTTTTGAATTTCTTGATAATATACGAATAGTTTGTGCAATATTAATGGAAATATTATTATTATATTTCATTGATTATTTTCTGAATTTCTCCAAAATATTCGTATACGAACAGTTTCTGCAATATTTATGCAAATATTAATGTATGCGTAATGTGTTCGTCTGACGCCTATCTAATCGTAATAAAGCTCTGGCAAGTTTTTACCTCTCTGCCTGGTTTGATTACTATGCAAGGGTTGGTGAACTAGATATTTCAATATACGTGATTTTTGTATACGATACAAGTGCGCCCATTAAACAATACAAATAGGTTAAAACACGGTATTTATTTGTTTGTCTTCTTTTAATTTCGCTCTATAAAATCGATTTATCATATTTTTCCGATTCCGGATTTTTCGGATTTTCTTCAAAAAAAAAAAAAATTGCGGTATTTGATCGCCATAACCTGAGTGAGGCAGTATGTGTTTTGTGTTGTTTTGTAATTTCACATAACGCTTTAACGTTCAATCATATTAGGAGATTAGTAAAATAGTGATCTTGATTTCGGCTAAAATTTGGAGCTAAGTATTCGCAGAATAAAATGGATCACCAATATTTTTCGTTTCCCTAAAAAACACCACAATTTCTTAACACGTGGAAAGCTATTAATAAATTAACTATTATCCACACAATTGAAATCATTTGAAATATCATCCATAGCTCTGCCATAAATATTTAACTTCTCTGTAATGGCAGTTTTGAAATCTTGGAATATTTGAGATTTGTTACATCTTCACTTCAAAATGTTACCAATTCAAATGTGCTAGTGGAATCAGCATATCAAAACTTTCAATATTGAGAAGAACGCCCAACAGATTTTCATATTATTATAGAATTTAAATTTGTTAAACCAATGCAATGACCCTATTTGTTTGTCTACCACTGTATAAATTTGTCATACATATACTCCACTTAAGGGAATCAAATGTCAATTTTAACAAAATACTGAAATACAGGATACAATAATCAATTATTCATAGTACAATAGTAGTCCATAGTTTTTCTTCATCTGTTTTTGTTTATGCAAAAATTAAATAATAGTACAAGTACAAGTAGTAGGAGTTCAATAGTAATAATAATACATAACTAATAAAAAAAACAGAAAATCGTAATAATACAATAATACTCTCTATAGACAATACAACACAATATTTGGTTTTTATTCCATTTGTTTTTCTATATATATATATGTATGTATATATAAATGTAGTATATATAACGATTTATCTTTTTCTTTCAACTCTCGTCATTGTTCTCACATATTTCATTTTTTTCTCTTTTTATTTTGCACTTGTGCCCAGTGATAGCATTATTTTGAATTCTATTTAAATCGAAGTTTTTTTTTGTTGTTGTTAATTTTTGTTAATATTTAGTTTTTGTTTCACAAAAAGGAATTAATTACTATTTTCTTTATTATAGCTTTTGATTTCTATGGAACTACATTTTCTGCTATCGTCTTTCCATCGAGTACGTTGAGGACAACAGATGATGATGATGATGCTGAGGCATTAACAGTGATGAATTGTCATAACTTAGCTGAGGTGGTCGTATCGTGGCTGACGGTGATATTGCAGATGCCGCTACAGCCACTGTCGTTTGTGAATGGGGATGATGATATGGTTGATTGGCCGCAGCCGCAACAGCCGCCGCCGCTGTATTGGTATAGTAAAAGTTTGTTGAATACTGTTGCAAGTTTTGAGGTAAAGTCAAATGATGATAAGGATCTGTAAGAAAAGGGAAGTGTTAATAATATTTTTAATGATTTCATAAAAATTACAGATGATTTTCATATTTGCCGTTGCAGTAGTACCACCTGGAGAAGAAAATCGGGATCACATCAGAAGGCAGATAAAGAAGCAAAGAAACAAAATGATGTATTAGTAGCTGTTTATAGTTTTGGTACATATAATATCTACGAAATTAACGTTTAAAGCAAAGCAACTTCTCTGCAGAAATGTTGTCAATTTCATGATAGGATGCTCCATTTTATAGATAAGGATGTTTTTTCAATTTTTCCATATTTTTCTGTTCATTTCAAAGTTCAAAGTGTTATTATTATTAACAGATTTAATGAACAAATTAAACTGACTGCAAATCATGCAACTGCCATTCATCGGCAAACTGGGTTCAATCGAATTTATTCAGCAGATATTGAACGCCTCGTACGTGAAAAAAGAAATGCCAGAAGGGAATGGCAACAGCACAGATCACCTCAACATAAAATTAGGCTTAAAGAGCGCACTAAACGTCTTAGAGATTTGCTAGCAACTGAAAAAAACTGCATTTCTTGAGAGATATCACCAAAGTTTTGGTGCTACACATTATTCCTTACGGCGTGCTGCTTAAAACCTAAAAAGGCCTGTGGAATTCAAACAGCCTCTACGCAATTCGAGTGGAAGTTGGGCAAGAAGTGATTTTGAAAAAGGCAACAAATACATGTACTGGAGTTGCTGACTTGCAAAGTGTTATTCCGCTTCCTCCTCAACCATTAAGTTTTGAGATTCGAGATGTAAAAAATTAGTTCTAAAACTATACCCGAAAAAAGCTCCCGGGATTGATGGTATCGGTAACAAGATGCTAAAAGAGTTACCCCACATTGCATTGCGAATCTTGCTTTTCTTATTTAATACCATGCTGCAACTACATAGTGTTCTGCACTATTCATCGATGCTTCTTAGGCTATTGACAACGTATGGCTTAAAGGACTGATACTAAAGCTAAAGTCATGTTTGCCTACGAACACTCAAAAGCTGTTGGAGATTTATATCTTCGCCCGAACGTTTTCAGTTAAGGAGGGAAACTTTCTAAGTTAGCGGGAATCTATAGCTGCCGGTGTGCCACAGTTCAGTACACTGGGACCTGTTTTATATTTAATATATACCTCCGATATGCCTGTTAGTGGTACCATCCACACATCTACTTTTGCCGATGATACAGTCTGCCTTAGCACGCTTGAGAGCTTTCGTGAAGCATCGCGTCATCTCCAGGAATATATTGACTAGCTGGAACAGTGGTTAAATCTATGGAGAATAAAAGTTAACGAACAATAATGTGCCCATGTAACATTTACTTTACGAAGAGAAAGATATGCTGATATTCGTATAAATAATCAAATAGTTCCTCAAATCTCACATGTGAAATACCTTGGTATTCACCATGATCAGCAACTAACGTGGAAATTCCATCTTTTTGTCGTTTTTTTTTTTTTTTTGTTTTAGAACAATTATTATAACTCAGTTTATATCTGCCAATGCTTGGACATATTAAACATCATTAGACTTAAGATTTGAATACTTCATGTTAGTTCATGTTATGAAGATTCAATAAATAAATATAAATATTAAAAAAAAAAAAAAATTAAGTATTCGAGTGTTTTTTGATAATGATAATGAGTTACTCTTCTTGGACGCAAATTTTTGTCTACACTCTTTTCCTTCTTTATTCGATACCATTTTGCGTTGTTGCAAAAGTGTGAGTGGTGTCACGGTGGGGCGTGGTAAAATAAAAAAACATGTTGACTTTCTTAAGTTCTCCGCTTAAAAAATATATTAGACCAGTAATTTTTCAAAAAGTGACCACTTTGGATGTGAGATACAGCAAAGAAAGTGACATTTTCAGAACTATGCTTACTAAGCGTCTGATAAATGCCAAATTTTGAATTTGGTGATACTTAAATTTAGAAAATAGCCAAAAATTCGTGGCTTGATCGCATAAGTGACATATTAATCCAAGCTTTAGTCATTCGTTTGGTTTGTGTTAAAGATTGTTCTAAAGATGGACACAATCTTTCCTTTATGAGTTAAAATGATCAAGTTCTAAACTATCATGAAATTGACAAAACTGAACTCTAATAAAGAAAATAAAAAGTTTATTTCAAAATCGTAATTCTTGGTTTGATTTTTTTTTTCTTTCCTTGTTCAGTGAAAAATTTGTGGCAAATATTGCAAACTTTTTTGTGGTATTTCTGGTTTATTCATTTTTACACCAAGGCAGTTTCCTGCTGCAGAGAATTCATACATTTTTGGTATTTTCGGAATGAAAGAAATTAATTTTGGAATATATGAGGAAAATTGCGTAATTTATACGGGAGTTACCGCTGAGAACCTATGATTTTTTTGTGGTTGCATGCAAACTTTTTTCAAATATTTTACAATATAGTCGAAATTTACAATTTCGAATTAAAGTCAGATGTGTCCCCACCAAACGATTCTTGGTTTTTGCAAATCAGACATGAGGACTTAAGTCTGGCGAAAATGTTAGTGAGATTCAAACTGAAAGAAAGCCTCAAGGATGCCTTGTGAATAACTTATTTGGAGATATATTAAAATCTTTTGAAAATCAAAATCTACAATTCTTTATCCCAAAAAATATTGAAGCATACGAGAGTAATGAAGGTATTTTAATATCTTAGAGGGATAGGAAAAAGATTTCTTACAAATGTGAACCAAGCATAAGGGATAATATAAAGCAACCCGGGGGAATATTTGAATGGCCTTAAGTCGTTCGCAATGCCTCTGCATAGGTTAAATGTGGAAAATTGGACCATTATCATGTCTCCAACAGGAATTTTACAATTGCATAAGATTGCAAATAAGCACTCCAATTACAGCAATTATACATATATAGATAATATGGAAGGGAGTCTAGCATTTACTCCATGAATTCGCATAGCATTCATAAGTTTAATGTCAGGACCTGATATCCCTTCCATTTTCTATAACTATCAAGAAAACACCAGGTCTGAAGCTATATTTAATAAAATCTTGCCTCCACTTAAGATTGAATGCTGTTCTTTCACAGTGAGGAGAATAGAAAATGTAAAAATAAACAAGAGGATAGGACAGAGTTCTATTTATTTCTATTTAGAGTTCGATCTACCACTTGTCTGAAATAAATTGCCCTTTTTTCTATACGGAATACAACGACTTATCTTATATTTCCAAGAAGAAACCTTATGTTTTCATTCGTTCACTCAAAGAAATAAAGGTATTTATAATTTGACATGGGAAAAATGTGTTATAGTAAGCAGAAGGAAGCTTTTTAAAGTAAAGTACTAGTATATTTGGACCAAAGGTCTTTCATATGATTTTTAATCGATTAAGTGATGTCTGTCTTCAATAGCCTGTAATAGTTATACGAGATCGTTATGAAAATTTTTAAAACTTAGCACAGAATGATATTTTGACACATCTTGGTTAGAGATTATAAATTGACAAAATCAATCCATCCCTTTTGGCGCCTCTGGTGGCCGATTTTACAAATTCAATTCGTTCCCCGTACTTTCTCATCCACAGGTAGAAGTAACTTAAATTTTTTAAATTTTATTGGTTTGGCAACATTTGAAATGTCGATTAGTTAGCCACCCCTCTTCTGGGACCCCCCCATACATTATCGTTTTAGCAAATATATAAGAAATCCATTATTTTTACATGACGTTGAAGACGTTTTGTTTGATAGCTTGCTGCTATTTTGAAAGCAATTCCGTAATGCCTCTCTTATAGAAATGGTCATCCCTAACGGATGATTTTCGATTTTCACAAGCTTCTTTTGATTCGAATTTTCCACCAGCAAATCGTTCGCCATAAAAAGGGCAGTTGGTAATCACTAAGTGCTAATTCTAAATTATATTAAGTTATAAAATTATAGAACCTGCCAGCTATGCTCCCGGAGATTTGTAGCCTTGCGTTGTATTGATGGAACATTATCTTTTCTTATCAGCCAATACTATCCACTTTTGGGCGATTGCCTCCTTCAGAAGGTTCAATAGTTGACAGTACTGGCCCGAATTACGAGTTTGACCCTCGGAAAGAAATTAAGAGTTTGGCCCTCAGAGAGCAGCTCACAGTATATGATTTCCCGTCAATTTCACCAAAAATACTCGTACAGCAAAATTTTTGCGACTTAACCTGTTTAGCATGCATCAGGCAATACAAAAAGTTAGCTCTGCATGAGCTAGATTGCGACGGTCCTTGGAGTAGCACAAATACTAGAAATGGGACGACTTAGCAGAAAATTGTAATTTGGTTTCTCTAACGCACTTCAATACAGTGTGGATAAGATTTAATATTTTAGATAAGATTTACTGCGCCCCTGCTGCCTTTCTTGCACTTTTTCACCAACGCAAAGGAGCGTTGAGTGAATATATGTGCAAGTCAGTTCACTCGATGTGCAGAGGAAATGAATGAAAAGGAGCGTTGTGGAAGCCAGTTCACTCAATGTGCGGAAATGAGTCTTTTACAATATATTTTAACAGACAAGTTTGCTCCGCACATTTGGCTACAGGTTCTGTCTTTCGCATTGTCTGAAGAATTTCGAAAAAATTGCAGTAGAGGTTTGTGTACTCAAAAGTCTGAATAAATGGCTGAATGGAAAATTTTATCGATATTTTGAAAAGAACGGGAAAACCGTAAGCAGCGAAAAATGACAATTCCAAATGCCAACTCCATACAACGTCAATGGCATGGTGAGATGTAAGAATTTTCCTCAGCCTCTACCCAGCCTTTTTGGGTATTGCTTTTTAATGATCCACAAATTGTACTTTTGGAAACTCTTCGATCAAAAATTAGAGAACACTGAAGAAACACTTTTGTAGACGAAGGAAAATTTGTTTTAATACCAAATTTTTTTTTTAATATTCCTCCTGTAAATGCATACACATTGATGTGTTTAAACATTTATCTCCAGTGTATTATCTATATTTCAAAGTCACTGAAGTTGCCTAGAAACGGGTTTTCTTTCCTCTTGTGTGTGGGCCTCCCGCATTCTTTAAAATCTCATTTTGCATTAGCATTCTTCAATAGTATTTATCCATTGTAGGTGAACAAGTTTTTCTTTTATTGTCTCTGTCGCAGTGTAATTTACGTGATATTTTGCGTATATAATGTTAACTGTCGTATTAGGCTTTAAATGGGGTATAAAGTTTCACATCTTGCTACATTTTGTAAATTATTTTCCACATTAATTAATGAATTTTGTTACAATAAAGTAATACGGATTTTTAAGTACAATACTTTATTCATATCAGTCTGGGTTACCCATTTAGCGGTTTCAAAACGGTCTTTCTGACAAGGCTGTCTGCTGTTAAATATCTGTCTCTGAAGTGTTATCTATTTAGTGAAAGATTTGCCATTTACGAATATGGATCGTTTAATAACCGACAAATACGGAAAAAAATTAAACTTCTACAAAAGTGATGATTAAAATGTGGGTTTTTAATCGAACAAAGTGTTATTCAACCATAAAGCTCGTTTCAAACTCTGTGGCTAAATTGTAGAGCTAAATTGGCTAAATTGCAGCCCCATGCAAGGAGTGATTGTGGAAAAGTCAATGCATCCGGAAAAAATGACTGTTTGGTGTACATTATGGTCTGAAGGTGTCATTTGACCGTATTTTTTCGAAAATGATGCTGGAGGATCCACTGCTGCAACGAATCCAGAGGTGGTCATTTAAATGCTATTGTATTTCGTATATAATGGTAAGGTTCAAACATTATAATGAAATAAAAGTTTTATCGAAATCATAGCTTTACGTGAGTTTTATTTAACTTTACTTTTGAAACTGAAAAATGAATAATCCTGTATGTGCATGTCTATATTTGTGTATATCACCAAAAAAATTGAAAGTCTCGGCATAACATTTTTATATCTTTATCCGAAGGAATGACTACATATACCATTTCATACGAATGTAACGTCCAGAAGGAAGCATCTGAAATACAAAATATCTTTTGATCAAATGTATTTTGGGACTTCGATAGTTGATTGAGCGATGGCTAGCTGGTGAAAACAATCTTGGTCGCAATTCTTCACTAAACTTGTCAAAACTTGCACCGCCTAATATTAAGCCAGTTTGGTGCCACCCATACAAGTTAACGAAATTTCAGAATTTCAGTTTCACTCCAAAGCGATTTAAATTTTTGTTCATTGCATTTATTTTTAAAACTTAGCAGAATTTGGAAAAATCAACTAACTTACCCTGCCTCAAATTTTATTATATATAACTAATTCGTTTTGAAGATGATAGACCGTAAATGACTTCCACGTTCATTCACACATATGCGACAGCTGATCGGAAAATCATTCGCTGCGGAATTGTCTCTATTATTATTTTAATAGACTCCTTTAATATAGTCAAATTCCTTGGTTTTCTTTTGTACACCTCTTGCTTGACATAACCCCATAAAAAAGTGTGGTGCAGCCAGGTCAGGTAACCCTGGCAGTATAGAGGAATGCAAACTTTCTGGATATTAATTTATTTAGGAATTTTCTTTGGAGCTCCACCACAACCAGTCTAGCTATGTGAGCAGTTGCTGGAACCAAACACTATTGAAACGGATACGTCTTCGCGCAGTTCTGGGTAAAAAAAACTCCTTCAACTTCTTTGAATCACGGCCCTCATTGATAGTTGGCAGTAGCAATATTTGCTCCCTACTCTGCATTTCTTGTGTTCGTATGTGGCCATGTACTTCCAATATTCTTTTAGTCTTGGAATGAGGAAATATTTTAGAAATATTTTGAAAATTAGCAATTAATTCCTCTGTTCCCTGTAGCCAGATGTCGGCGTGATTGTTGAATAATATTGATTGCACAAAAATAATTTATGTCGACTTATAACATTTGGAAGAATTTATACTGGAAACACCCGCTTATCTGTCGATCTAACGTCGTCCTTAGAGATCTCAAATAACATTTCGCAAAATTAGTCGAGAATGAAACAATCTTATCGTACAAACAAATCTCTGGAAATCACGAACCGCTATAACTGGTGCGTGAATATTAAAAAATGTTTGCACCAAAATTTCAGTGGAAACACGAGCTCGTTATAAATGTGTCGATATATTATGTATGAAAAGAGGACTTTGTTGCTCGCGTACTTGTCGCGAATTGAATTAGAAGAAGATGTCGACGAGACTAGAGTAGATGAGAAGGACATTGAACTGATCATCAATCAAGCCAATACTACCCACGCTAAGGCTATTAAGGCCCTTAAGAACAGTAACAATGATATAGCAATGATAACGCCATCATGGAGCTGACGGCAATGGCCTGGCTAAGTATGTATGCCAAAAATGTATATTAGTTATTAAATTCCTGAGAAAAATCGTTAATTTTTTTATGTAGTGTTATTTAATTGATTTAAATTCCGACAATAATTTTTTTCCTCTACACATAGATGCAATTTTACAATGAGACAAAGGCTCCTTCATCTCGTAAATAATGTAAAGAATTAAAATATATTTTTTCATAATGATCATTTTAACCCGTACGAAAATAAATCAATACGAATAAATATATCGTCTGCAATTAATTGCCTCATTTTTGCGGTGAATCCTTTTGTATAACATAAGTCCTTTATTATAGATTTTGTTCATCCCCTATCGCCATTACCGCCCGCGCGATATTGGGCTTAAGTTGGCTTAATTTTGGGGTAAATCAATTAAAATTTAACAATGTCTATTTGTGTGATTCCCCCCGCAACCAGCCCACGCTGCCGTAAACCTTCCCACAAATGCATTTCATGAATAACAGCAACCGAGCTCCGCTATCATCGTTAGGTCTGACTGTTTATCCCATCCCATAACACTTATAGAGTAACCTCTTCCAATCTGCTTTTATCTAAATCCCCATACCACCCTCCCCCCTGCGTTTCGTGAGAGATAATTGCTTAAGAAATTACTCACTTCATTAACTTCTTGACGGACATTTGATTATACGTAAAGTGATTGCAATTAGATTCGAAGGTGGCGTTGATGTAAGAAAACCAAAGATAAAGTTTGTGCCTTTTTTTCCTCCCATGTAGTTGTTGTCGTTGCTTTTATTGTATGCTTTACTCAATCGGAAGATTTTTCAGATTCCTTTGAATCGAGTGGTGCAAGGGGAACCATGCGATGGCGGTGTGGTTTGAAATGGAGCGATGATTGAAGTGGAAGGACACAAATGCAAAAAGTTGGGGCGAAGTCATTTGGAAAATTAAATGAATTAATTAAATCTCAATCAAGTATTTATTAAAGCAGAAACTAAAAGTGAAGTGAGTTAGAAACGAGTTGTTGTCGATTGTGCACAGATGGAGTGGTTGATGCGGCGGGATGCAGTCATGCTGAAATTTCGTGGTGGATTGGGTAAAAAGTTTTTAAACTACAAGGAGAACGTTTTTATTTGGAATGCAAAATGAGATTAAGATTTGAGACGGCATAGTCTATTACAAATGTCATAATTGCAATATTAGAAATCCATACATAAAATCGTGTGAACAGGCCAAAGGTTAAGACAGACCGATTGTTATATACCTTCCACCATATATTGATGGTCATTGTGAGTGACATACCGGTAGCTTGTAAGAAAAGTAGATGTGACTGAGAACTGCTATTCTCACACATAATATATCGATTTAGCTCAATCAAAAAACAGATGGTTAAAATGTGATACAACATCCGCTTTACGTTGCCTGTTTTCCCGACAAAAAATCGTATTTTAAGTACCTTTCAATAATCATGTCCAAAATTCGGGCATCTCTGAAAAAGTGAGTAAGATGAAAACTATCCGTTACCTATCCATACCCTCCTATTTACTTACTACAACTGAATGCTGCTTTTAATTAACAAAGAACATTTTTTTTTATTATTACTAAAATGTGATTTTTCCAAAGGCGGGCTTAGTTAGTCCTTGGTCTAACTTCTTTCCTACTGGACCAATGTGTGATATGAGTCGTCCAGACAATGGTGACAAGTCAATTTTGTATGTCAGTTTAAAAAGCTTCTACTAGGTGAGTGTTTTGTATCGGGACCAGTAACCGTATTTCATACAAGCTGGCATGTCAGAAACTTTCTGTTTTCACAAGAAAGTACCTTAGAAAAGTATATGAGTTAGTCGTTTTTTCCGTAGCTGTCAATAAGATTCATATAATTAACGAATGAATGAAATATTCTTGAAGAAATTCTGAAAAATACCCAGATAAGTTAAAAGGCAAGTTTTTATTTTAACTGATGCGTTATTGCCCTATTGAATATGATTCATTTTCGTACTAACTCGCAACCGTCTAGCTTAAGTGGACAACGATTTCTACGATGATCAAAAATATGTATACTTTATAAGGCTTCAGACAATTGTTTCCGGTTTTCGCAAACGAAATGTATGGACAACTATATTGATAATACAACTGTGATGAGGTTATATCAGGTTGTTCTTTGTGTGTCAAGGAAGGATGACTTCTAGAGTAGCCAGTCACTGTGCAAAAAGATTAGGGAGCGAAAATTCTAATATGCATTTTACTACTTGATTTAAAAATTACTATTTGTAAAATTTAACTAAAGTCAGGTTCAAAGTTAAAGTTAAAGGTATATTAACCTTCAAAATTCATATTTTTATGTGCATTGTCATGGAGATTGAAAATTGGCATTAGTTCAATCTTATTACAGAGTGACATTTGAGTCAAAATTCCCTACTACATATGAGCTAAAAATATAAGCTGTATTCATAACCGATTAACCAGTATTTTAGAGCTGATTACTAAGTCCTGTTTTGAGAACAAATTCCGAAAACAAAAGATTTAAGAAGGTTGTGATTAAAACTTGATTTTCAACACTAATAAATTCACAATAAATTCACTGAGAAGTTAAAACGCTTTGATTAAACTACACTGTGTGGGTTGTAATCATAAACAAATTTAAATTTTACATTCCTTATACAAACTCAAAGTCGTTTACTTAACTTAAAGTCTTAAAGGAATTAAAAAGTGATTTTTTCTGGCGGCTTTCATTAGCATATTTTTATGTACCTTTTTTGAATGATTAAAAAAAATGATGATAAAAAAATGAAAAAGATCAACTACGCCGCACATATCCTGTCGTTAGTTCGTTTGTAACAGTATTTTTAATTCAAGCTCCACAATAAGCCAGCTTGTTCATTTTTTCCTGAGATCGCCGAATTTGACGTCATATGATGATGATGATATGGCTTTTTGGAAGCGAACAGATCTTCCCTTCTTTTATGAACGCATACATTTTGTGAAAAGAACAAATATCCTATCAACTCCCGAATTGATAACAACTGTAGTTACTAAATTTTTGTCAATTTTGTGTTATTCAGTAATGGAATTAATCTAGAGACAATTCATAATTTTCCTGAAAATCCGCACAAGAATACAAAAGTTGCAAATATTTAAAGGGTGATTTTTTACGATTAAAATTTTTCAAGTTGGTAGCACTGGTTGATAATGGCGTCCAAATGTCATCTGTCAAAGTGAAAAGTGTACAGTATACTCTGCCATTTCATCATGGAATGACGAATGACCTACCACAACATCTAATTTGTGGTGAATGGGCTCAATGAAAATCCGCTGTGTTAACGAAAAATTGTGTTCAGGGATGAGGCTCATTTCTTGCTGAACGGATACGTACACAAGCAAAACTGTCGCATCTGGAGTGATGAACAGCCACATGTCATACATGAGTTACTGATACATTCCGAAAAAGCGACAGTCTGGTGTGAGTAATGAGCTGGCATCATCGGTCCATTTTTTTTCAAAGACGACCATGGAAGAAACGTTACCGTTAACGGCGAACGATATCGAGCCATGAAACGCTTTTTTTTGCCCCAATTGGCTGAGTTGAACTTGGTTGACATGTGGTTTCATCAGGACGATGCAACATGCTACAGTGCTCGTGAAAAAATGGATATGTTTAGGGATGAATTTGGTGAGCAGCTTATCTCTCGATTTGACCCTGTGAGTTGGCCGCCAAGATGCGATTTAACGCCTCTTGATTATTTCTTGTAGGGTTATGTCAAGTCGTTAGTCTATGTGGACGAGCCGAACACTATTAAAGCCTTACAGGATAACATAACACGCGTTATTCGTGGAATGCAGGCCAAAATGCTTGAAAAAGTGACGAAAAATTGGACCTTCTGAATGAACATTTTGAAACGGAGCCGCGGGCAACATTTACATGAAATTATGTTTAAAAGTTAAATGGCAAAGAACAATTTATCGATTCCAATAAAAAATGTTAATATATGATGTAAATTTGAGTGTTTTATTCGATTTAAAAAAAAAAAACTACGATTAAAAGATCACCCTGTATGTAGGGATGCATAAGATTCCATAAACTGTGGCCTTTGTGCTAAATTATCCAGGTGTAAGAGTAGTCTGACCAAGTAGCAAAATATTAGATTTCTAAATGTAAAGTACGAATTATTTTCCCATACAATTGATTTTCTATTATATGTTACTATAAGGTGATATTCATAACAATTTATTGACGAAAATTTGATTTATAATCGTTCAATTAAAATGTAATATTTAGTAATGTGAATCATAATGTTAATCACAATTTGTAAAATACTGGAACAATTCACCCCATACCTTACCCGAATAGTGGAAATGGACAACCTAACCACTTTTTTTCTGGTGTCCCCCATGCAAAGTATATTTGATTAAAATGAAATTTTCGTCTACAGTTAAGGATATATAAAATTCATGAAATTAGATCAATCTTAATACCTATATATTATAGAGCTTGTGACATAGATCATAAATATGAGGTAAATTCCCCTACCCCCCACATTTAAATATAACATAATATCCATAACTCCATAATGTCCAGATGATATCTTAAACAAAATAAATATTACAGATTGTTAAGCTAATGTTCAATTAAAATCAAACATATTGACATCGTGTGTTAAACGTGCAAAGGAAGAACTTTCTCTTCTTATGAATAACATATAGATTTAGATCATTTTCCGGTAAATTCAAAGTTTATGACATCTATGACATCTAAGCCTACAATAATGGCAGTTCCTTAAAGAAATATTAGAACTAGAATTGTGCTTTAAAAAGAAATTAATCGTTTCGATGAGCATGATTAGTTTAAATCACGCTTGCGCAACTAGTTTTCATAACATAACGTGTGAAAAGAGGCAACCTCCTTCTCCATTTAGTTGTAAACTTTATACATGTGTAGAAATGTTAGATTTCTTTACCCCCATCTGCCTTTGCACTACTATAAAATTGTGAGGGGTGCCAGAAACTGAGTGGTAAATCGCTCGGTTCCCATTAAAAATTATTCAAAGGTGAAATAAAGAGGTAAAATTAAATTTTATCAAAGTTTTCCACTAAGAAGATGTAGAAAACTCATTGACTTGTGTTGTCACATAGGCCAATTTGTATGTGTGTGGCACTGTAAGGATAGAAACGATGCAGTCAACTTTCATTCCCTGAACTAAGTATACTAAAGACCTGAAGTATTTTAAATTTTGCTAATGAACAGAATATATGAACTTAGTTCCATAAAGATTACTTTAGGTAATTTCGGTGGAGGGTGCCAGAAGTGGGAGTGGTTACTCGTAAATTTTCTTACATTTACTTTTTAAATTTAATGCGTTGCAATGGACAAAAATTTGAGATGGTGGAGTTAACGAATTATCAAATACAAGTATAGGGCAAATTTAATATTTAATTTTTGTGGGAGGTATCACAAAGCAATTGTAAATACCACCATTTACATTCTTAGAATCAAGTTTATCAAACACATGATGTGTATTACATTTGGCTGAATATGGATATGGACCTAGGAATATATACGTTAAAACGGTCATTTGCTTAGCCGGCACGAAACGGAGAGTGACTACACTTCTCTTAAATTTTACTAAACATTATAAATGAATAAAAATGACAAATACGCAGGGAACCGAGAGCCTACCAATTGAAAATTACAGACGAAAGATTTAAATTTATAAACTGACCTATCTGTATTGGCTATTTTAGTTTTCAACATGAACTATACAAAATGCTTAATATGTGCAAAATGTGTGTATATTTGGCCTGACTGAGTAAAAGAGATGAAGCTAAGAATATACAGGGTTATCCGATCTGGCAAGTCTGTCAGCTGTTAAACACCTGTCATCTGAAGTGTTATTTATTTAGTGAAAGGATTGCCATTTACGGATATGGATCGTTTAATAACCAAAGAACGCGTGAAAATAGTTAAAACTTACTACAAAAGACATTATTCAAAGAAAATTCAACACGATCTGTTTTGGCTTTATTGCCGGGAAGTTTCCAGAAAGTGTAATTGACCACTAAAATCACGCGACTTGACGCTGTTAGACTTTTCTTGTGGGGCTACGTCAAAGAATGTGGCTACACGGATAATCTCCAAGCATACCGCCCGAAATGTGCGAAAAAGTGGTCGAGAACTACCTCCAAAGGACACAGCTCAATATACTTAGAAAATAATAAAAGATACTTGATGCTTTAAACGCTTCCATCCGCTTTCATTGCTAGCATGCATTTTTAGATTCTTTGAAAGACACAAAGTGTTTTATAATAACTACGTCTGACAATTTGAGAACATCTTACTAGACGTATTGAATACTCAACTATCCGGACTTTTCATTAACATAGCGAGGTGATCGCCGCTCAAGGACTGATGGCACGAACTCGCGATCCAATGCACGTTAGCCATGTGTTCTACACGTCGTTCCACAATTATACCATAACTGGTAATACCTCAACATATTGCTTTAAATATTACTTTTTTCACTGTTACCTACAGTTTTAAATCAAATTACATATTCCTAAAACTTTTTAGAAGTTTATCTGCAATTGAAGTTAGTTGATATGGTCGCAGCAATGTATGGCAAATGGCTGCACAGCGTCAAAAAGAAACAAAAACCAAAATCTGCAAGTATATCGCATATTAATCTACTATATATTAAATCTTACTTTGCATATCAAAATTTTATTTCAATTAATTAACAGTCAAAATAGTGTCCTAGTAATGTTCTATTTGAATCTTGGAATTTATTCGATAGTCTTCATAAAAGTTTCTAGGTTTTATTTGGCGGTGATTCAGACCAGAATGCCTTAGTAATGCCTTACTCGATTTACTAAATTATTAACTAGCATATATCTACTTTAATATGTTAGTTTAAAATACCAGATATTTGTAAACGGTTTCCCCACAGCGAAATCTCTCTTTACCACCATTACCTCTACCCATTTCCTTCCGTAATGCCCACGCACTCTAGCATCAATCTTTCACACATAGCTTTATTTATTAAGTAAGGTAATGGAATGTGAGTTAAATAAACTTTTTAAGGGTAAAATCCAAGTGCAGAACTCCCCGGGGAAATTCCCCGCAGTGCACACATATTCAGCCACTTAACGCAATGACGAATTTTGTGGAAGTGATTGCGATAAAGGGGACTTTGCCCGCATTCCCAGCAAGGGGTTAATTCGTTTTAGGTTTTAAGCAATTTTAACGCAGCTCAAGTTAAGGAAAAAGGAAATTCAATAAACTTTATTTTTGGCCAAACTATTTGCAGGGCAATTTATGAGCACCGCCAATGAGACAGGATAATGTAAATCGGCTGACTGGATGTTTGCAACCGAATCGGTGACGGGGTGGGTGTTTCCCTTTGGGTGGCAGCCGTCATGAAAGAAGTCTTTTAAATTTATAGTTTTACTCATTTTCTTCTTGGTTAAATGGAAAGGCTGGCAAACCAAAACGGCTCAACTGTTGGCGGCTGTGTGTTGGTGAGACGTTTGGCAATGCTTTAATGTGTCTTTTTGTGGCATCATTTATCAGTTACACAGCATCTTTCATAATCAGGCCAAAAAGAGAAGCGGCAGCAGCAGTACAGCGAAGAAAAACAACACCAATGATAATGATAACAACAATAACAAGAACAGCACCGGCGGGAGCAGCAGTCGCATCATCATCATGGAGGAGGACAAGCGAAATGCAAATGATTCCACCATATCCCAACGGCGACTATCGCATCAACGTTTGTTTGTATACATAAGCAAAAGAAGGCACACGTGGTTGGTTGAACGACTGAATGGACAGTGGGTTGTGGTAGTCGGTTTGACTGAATGCACAGGCACAGTGGTTTGGAGTAATACTTTCGCGATAACAGATTTGCGCTTGATAAGCATCACTACCTTGTATGCGATTTTTATTCTGTAACAAAGTAACAGGACATTTCAAGGAGCCATTTTCATTAATATGAATATTTTTCCCATTTAGGTAGGGGCTATTTTAAGGAACTTCCACGTATGTCAAAACGATGATAACGATATTGAGATTTTAAAATATTATGTAAAGAATTTTATCCATTATATTATATGTTAGTCTGAATAATAATAAATTTTTTACTGGTGCGAGTAGATTGAAAAAAAAAAACAATTTGGTGAAAAGTGGCAACCATTTGAAGTGTCAATGCGCCACTTTATTTAGTATTTTTATTGGAGCCATCAAAAGTAAATTATCTTAGTGAGTTTTGTAAACATGGAAAAAAAATTTTTAAAGTTTTGTAATTTCATATTTCCATTTGAAAGGTCTCACTCAGTCCAACCAATATTAATTCCGAGCTAGATTTTTACTTTGGGGGGTGTGTTCCTTCGTCTACGACTGTAAAATGTTGTTTAGCAGAGTTTAAACAAGGCAGTACAAGCTGCCTAAGTGAATACAGTAGTGGTCGACCAATTGACGTGTTCACGCCAAACACGGTTAAGAAAATCCACAAAGTGGTCTTGGATGATGTCGGCTGAAGATGCGTGAGCTAACTGAAATGATAGGCAATGCAAAAGTGCTATACGTCGGATATTGACCAAAGATCTGAAGGTGAGAAAGCTGTGAGCAAGATGGTTGCCGCGCTTGCTTTCAATAGAGCAAAAACAGCGTCGTGAAGATGTTTGAATAGAGTGTTTGGCAATATTTCACCGCAATAAATCCGAATTTTTGCATCAATTTAAAACCATGGATGAGACAACAGTGAAAGGAACAGTCAAAGCAGTGAATTGGAATGGGAGAATCGTATCTAAAGAAGGCGAAGACGGTTCTATCGACAGGCAAGGTCTATGGCGTTTGTGTTTTGGGATGAGCATGGGATTATATTTATTGATTATATTCAGAAAGGAAAAAACCATCAACGTCAAATATTGTGCTAATTTATTGCAGGACTTAGCTGATGAAATTATGGAAAAAAGACCGCATTTGACGAAAAAAAGTGTTGTTTCATCATGATATTGCACACATCACAACACATGAAATATAGTT
This sequence comes from Philornis downsi, assembly GCA_019455685.1. Lineage (NCBI taxonomy): Eukaryota > Metazoa > Arthropoda > Insecta > Diptera > Muscidae > Philornis > Philornis downsi. The sequence goes on from JAHXMU010000232.1 coordinate 2,344,397, forward strand.
CGAATTGCTTCATCTCATACCTTATTCGCCAGATTTAGTTCCCTCGGACTATTTTCTACTTCCAAACTCGAAAAATATGGTTCGGCACTAAAAGAGTTGACAACAATAAAGAGGTGGTGTCTATGGTTAATGGCTATTTTAAGGAGTTTGACAGTTCTTACTATAAACAGGGTATAGAAGCTATTGAATGTTGTCAGAAAAAGTTTATCGAGCTAAAAGGAGCTTATGTTGAAAAATACAGACAATTTTTCCAAACTTGTTGTATCTTCTTTGTTAGGTCGGCTAATTTTAGGACAATTCTTGTAATTATCATTCTGTGATAGACTATTTTTGTTATGACATATATTGCCATAGGATTCTGGCCTAAATATTAGCACATTTTGGATCCCATGAAGTGGTTGTTATGCGCTAGTTTACATTCCCTCATGACAGCTTAAAAGCACTCAAAATTTAATTTATTTATTGATAAGCTATTGTCAATAATTTCGTTTAAATTATAGAAAGTTTGATTTATTTAATGAAATGCATCATAATCTATGATTTCATTATTAAGAAAATTCGTAGACTTAAATTTTAATTATTTAACTTTATATTATTGTATTTATACTAGAGTTCATAGGTGTAATGCACTCGTATTTGAAACTATGGAATTTAAAGGTCTTTGGAATTAATAGATTTAACAAAAATATAGAATTATACAGAACCCTTTGACCACAGTGCATATTAAGACAGTGTTCACTTGCCTTCCCCAACCTCCTATTTTTGTGCCTGTCTCAGCCTAATTTCTTTGTGCGGTTTCGTCAACACTATTGGTCAAAAAATTGGAAAAGAAAGTTTCGAAAATGAAATATAACCATTTAAGGTACTTCAAGCGGTGCCATCCAGTTGGAGACAAATTTCGTGGAGGCTCTAAATTGGTTTTATTGGAGATTTCATTTTGAAAAAAATTTATTTTATCTGCTGTTTTTTTTTTAACGTGATGGCAGATCTTAAACCTCTTCGGACTGCTCTTTCAGCATCAGAAATGGATCTCATCGTTAAACAAAAATTTGGTTGAAAACAGTGGATATTATTTATTCTTCAAAAGACCAAGAAATTAAGAATGACATCAAATCTTGCTTAGTATGTTCGTGAAAACAACATCAAACAACTGTAAAAACCAATACTGAAATTTCAGGCAAGTGAACTAACTTATATATATTTTCATCCATCGTCAAGCGTTTTCACAAAAGTATGAGAAGTGCGGAGAAGGTGTGGAAATTCGTTAGGTCCTTATAGGAAACTACCCTGAATTAAAGCGGTAGAAAATGATTAGTTAGAACTTTCTGAAGTAATCGACATAAAAATAATGAGGTAGCTTTGCTTTTTGCTAAACCGAGTAATTAGCGTGTATAGTTCTGTAAGAAACAGGCATATGCAGCTCGTTCTCATTGGTAGAACTAAATTCACTAAATACTTGGTCAGTGAAAAATTATACTTAATTTACTTAATCCCTAATTAAGTGAAATGTAGAGGACGTATGAGAGTGGTCGTGATTGCCCATTTGATTATTTCAAATTTCAACGAGCGTTATAATTAATACAAGTTCAAGTAACTGCAGTCTATGGGTTAAGGATAAGATAAGGATTTGATAAGCCGGTCAGTTTATATGGTAGGTACTATTGCGGAAGCAGCAATGCCCAGTATTTTCAATTGCAGAATTCAGTTCACCAAACACTTAATTTGTGTCAAATGCCACTGAATTAGGTATAGCTGTTTGAAAGGTATGAAGCTTACCTATGAGTTAAATACCCCGCTTGTGTGGGATGCACCAGGTCGTTAAATGTTCTCAAGTTTTGTAGAGAATAACAAATCAATATAACGGATAAAAGTCTACAACATAGCAGTCTTCTAATTAGGAATTACAAAGAAAAGTTGGAATTTTGGAAAATCACTTAATTTGCATGGGCGGCGCACAGTACGTAATGCCAGGCGTACAGTAATGCCCTACCTTTTTATTTGGAGGTGCTAGCTTGCCCAGCTATCAACGTCGATTTTTGGATTTTTTTGAAGTCCTACAAACCACTAGAATGCTGTGGGCAAAAATACAAGTTGCTGCAGTTCACGAATGAGGAATTACTAGGAACAAATTGAATTTCGGAAAGTTGATCAATTTGTATGCGAGGCGCTAGAAGGGGTGGTTTGATGTCCATTTACCACACCAGTCACCCTTTACAATCACCATCTGGCAAAACATAAAGCTGTGCCATGTTCAAGAATTTTCTTTATCAAGATTTGTGACAGTTATCGTAATCTTGAGCAAATTGGCCATACGGTTAGACGGATATTGCCCAATCGTCTTAAAAATCATAAAACACATTTGGTTAAAAGACACTTGAAACTTTAAACGTTTCCTTCTGTGTGTTACATTTTTACCGTATCAAATAAAATAACCTTTCATTCTTTCGGTTGAAGATATAGAAATGCCATAATTATTTGCGACTTTGATCCGTCATAAAATTCCAATTCCAAAAGATAGCTCTAAATTAGTCGCCCATTATAATGATTGCTTGGACTGAACGAGAGATTGTAAATGTTGCAGCATGAAAAAAGAATGCGATGGGCGTAGTAAAACCGGGAGATTAAAACTTCTTTGGAAGGATCAAGTTTTTGAGACCATATAATACCTAGGGAAAGAAAAACGTAGCGGATTTTAAAAGATAATCTGTACGATAGTAAAATAAAATGAAGTTATATTTGTCTCAAATCTCGCTGTTAAATTACGTACACTCTAATTTTCAGACTGTTGTCACTCAATTTGTGTTTGATTGGAAACAGACATCTTTTTTTAAGCATCGGCATAAAAACTTAAAGCTGATATTACGCAATTTTGTTTTTTTAAACAAGTAAGCGGATGACAATTACAACATCAATTCAAAATAATTAATAGAATGAATCATAGGAAGGCCGAGTTTAAACGCGGTCGTATATGCATTTTTGACTGAGTTTATTGACTATCCATAAGAGGTTATCATAGGAAACAGTTCTGACAGTGACTCGGCCCGGAAATTAAAGCTGCACGAAACTGTTGGCGGTAGATCTCATGTGAATGAGATTCAGAGTGAAAAACGTGTTCCAATTGATAACTAACATTATATTGTTACAATCAAGTCCATCACAAGTCCATTACATACCAAATGCCATTTCGGAAAACCACTGTGCGACTTTATTAACTGTGAGCAGGTCGTACTTAAAACAGCGGCAGTTTTTAATTTATAACCGGCATTCACCCATTTCTCAAAGTAAATAAATGAATGGGTGACTGTATGAGAGTCTGTTTGTATGAGTGTGTATGTACATATGTAGATGGGGATGGATACAA
>JAHXMU010000232.1:2347767-2456935 GCA_019455685.1 Philornis downsi
CCATGCAACTAACTTAATTAATTTATGCGACTTCGGCAAAACACCCAGAGAAGAAAGACCTCAAACTCAGAAACCAAAAACCGAATTCATTGACGCATTCATTTGCTGCGTCCAAAATGGACTGAAAGACAAAAACCCTCAACCAGGCAGACAGACATTTGCTCATTCAATTCCGCCACTTTTAAAAACTCACACATGTGGCCATCTTCGTTGGTTCATTCATTTCAGTTGTATCTTTTTCAGGTCTCTTCGGTGCTCCAACCACGAGAATGCATTCTTTACCTTGTCAACCTTTGGATTGGGGATTTGGATGACGATGTGTCTGTGTCCATGTGCCTCATTTGGTGGAAACGAGTGCCTAATTTTAAAATTAATGAGCAGCATTTTGATGGGAGATCCGAACTTAAGATAAGCGATAAAATGTCATTGATGTTTCCTATGGATCGTGAATATAGAATGCATGTAATGAATATGAAACGAAAGTGATGGACGGCCAGCTGGATGTGCAGTGTTTATAGAAGGCTGAGGCCGAGTATTGAATAAAGGTTTGTATGATGGAAACAAAAAACAAAGAAAAAAAAAACGAAATATTTTATGCATCCTATGTTATATATTAGGGTTTATAAAATTTAAACTATTTCCGCTCTGTTTGTGATCAATAAGAAATTGTGTTTCTTAAATGTAAGTTTTCTATTCGGTAATCTCAGTTCTGTAGTATTGAGATTTAAAGAAATATACCATTCGATTGCAACTAAATTCCTTTATGTGAATGCTCAAAATTCAGTTTTTAAGAATCGTATTTTGAAGAAATACTAAACGCGAAATTGAATTCTCAAATTAATAGTGCAGCTATGCAAAATGCAAAAAATTAAATTTTTGCCATCTAGCGCAGGAGATATTAAATTCCGATATTCAGAAATATTTTCAACAACTGTAGAATGAGAAAGTTTTTGCTATTATAAGTTTTTATTAAATTTAGCCTACATAGTATTTACTTTTGTTTTAACTAGAGTGGAATTTAGAGATAACAAGGAATATTTATTTGTTTGCTTTTTATAGTTGGAATATTGATGGTTTTTATGAAAAAAGTAGAACATTATGTTTACATATATATGTTATATATATTACGTGCGCAACTAAGTTCACGCTGTTTTTTTATAAAAACGCAACTTTATTATGAAAATATGTTTGCAAATGATTCATTGAAAGTATTGCCCATCGCTAGCTACTACTTTTTCCCATTCTTCTGGCAATGCCCAAATTCCGTCAGGATAAAACTGTTCATCTTTTGAGGCTACCCACGAGTCTAGCCATTCCTTGATGTGGTCATGTGAGTGGAACTGCTGTTTAGCCAGACCATGTGCCATCAAACAAGTGATAATCGAATGGCGCAATATCTAGGAAATATGATGGATGGGGTAAGACTTTCCATTTCAGCGTTTCCAAGTAGGTTTTAACTGGCTTGGTCACGTGAGGTCGAGCATTGTCATTCTAAGGAATCATTTTTTCGTGCCCCTCAGCGTATTGTGGTCGTATCTCAAGCAGATCTCGGCTAAATCGCATTAATTGAAAGCGATACCATTCATTATCCAGTGATGGTTTCGGTGGTTTCAACAGCTCATAACCGACCAGGTCCCACCAAATACAGAGCATAATTTTAGCAGCTTGAATATTCGGTCGAGGCGACGACGCAGAAGCATGACCGGGCAGCCCCCTGACTTTATTTTCTTCGGATTGCTGTAATGAGCCCATTTTTCATCACTCGTTACAATACGACGATTGTTCATATGCTGAAACAGTTGTTCACAGGAGAAAGAACGACGCTCAATGTCCATTGTCTTCAACTCATAAGAGATTCAAGATCCTTGCTTTTGAATCATTCCCAACGCATGCAATCATCTCAAAAGTCCTTGACGGGTAGCTCCTAATACTGAAGCAAGCTCTAGCTGCGTTTGACACTGATACCCATCAAGCAATGCCGTCAATTTAGTGTCTTCGAAGGTTTTTCGTCTTCCTTTACGCGAACGATCGTCAACATCAAAATTACCGTCTTTAAAGCGACTGAACTAATCCCGACACGCTGTTTCAATTAAAGCAGCATCTCCGAAAGAGTTTTGAAGCTGCCGATAAGCTTTAGCCGCCGTTTTCTTCGATTGAAAGGAGAAAATCAATACCTTCCCCACATGGCGATTATTTGGCACAAAATCATACATATTCACACAACCAAAAGAATATGACGTCAAAAGAAAATCACTATTATGTCAAGGCGATATGTTTACCATATGCCTAAGTTTGGCTCATGACGTTTAGGTTATGACAGAATCGTCTAGCGCTTACAACTGGCGCCATCTATTGACAAACAGCGGGAACTTGGATGCGCACCTAACATATATATATATGTAAGATATTGGTAACATACATTTGTTCGAAAGAGAAAAATTATTGGCAATGCGTTAATATCATAGTAGGTAGAATCTAACTAAACCTTAATCATTATAGCTTCACCCAAATTAATACGTCATTTGATAGATCAAAAATTAAGAAGAAAGCATTTTAAAGAATTAGATTTGTTTTTACCAAATAAATTAATGGCTTTCGGTATCGATTGCGCAATGTTTGTCTATCTGAGTGGCTGGTAGACATGGTAACTGGCGTAAATCTTACAACTTGGTGCAGTCGCATATTGTGCGAGATCGTAGCCGAGCTTTGTATATTGACTATATCACTATATAGCACACGTCTTCTAGTTTCTCCCATACAATTTGACCGGTTTTCCAAAACTAAATTTTTTCTCGGCAACTCTTAATGCGTTTACTGCGGTAATCTAGTATTTAGTCTAATATATTGTTTTGTAATACTTGAAAGAATTTTAAAGCATTGACTGGTTGACTATCTACCTTCGGAGCGGCTTTGCCAATGCCCCTTATGAAAACTCCCACACAATAGCTACAAATAAATCGATTTGTTTTTGACCTAAAATGCCCAGTTCGTAAACCACAGTGACTTACACTTTTGTTATTTGTATTACATTGTTATGCTTTCCGAAGCTGAAAAAAAACTCGACTGGATAACTGCTCCCTTTTCAGTACTACTCATACGAATTACCTGATTTTAATTCATGTCATTCGCCTAATTCGACTAAAATATAAACACAGTTCACGTTCCCAAGGTGCCATCCTTACAAATTGGCCGAAACATCCTTACAAATTGGCAACAAATATTGGGTCACATTATAATTTTGCTTCCTTTATTGTGCATTAGTCCTATAAGATCGTGTAAGTCAGCTTTCCTGACTGAAATTTCTGCACCGATTTCATTATTCTGTTTGTAATAATTACAAATATTTGACATGGATATTGTGAAGCATAAGGGCGGTTCTGCAACCAGCCGACCTAACAAAGAAGACACAATAAATTTGGGAAAAAAATTTCATAATTTTTCATCACAATCTTCTTTTATTTCGATACACATTTTATTCAGCGATATCCAATAGCTTCTACACCCATTTTTTCAAGTTTGGAACTAGAAAATAGTTTGAGGGAGCTAAATCTGGTGAATATGGCACTTCGAACTTTAATTCATTAATTTTGGCCATCGCAACAGTGGATGTGTGAACTGCATCATTGTATTAATGAAATAAAACTTTCTTTTTCGCTAAGTGTAGCCTTTTTCCATAATTTTATCACCTAAACGCTGCAATAAATTGGCATAATATTCACCGTTGATGGTTTTTACTTTTTGAAGATAATCAATAAAAGTAATCCTATGCGCATCCCTATCGACTGAGACCTTTCAAATGGGAATATTGAATTACGTAATGGTGACCAATTTTTTCCATGTTTACAAATTCACTGAGATTGTTTACTTTTGGTGGCTCAAATACAAATACTAAACAACATGGTGTCTTAAAACTTAAAGCATATCTTTCATAAGGTTGCCACTTTTCCACAAAATATTTTTTCCTTCAAACTAAGGGCACCGTCTATATGTCAGGACGATTAGTTTTGGGACAATCGATCTAAGCATGCCCGACCGCCCGGACGCCATCATATATATTGAAGATTGAAATGGATCGGGTCGTGGCGAAATTTGATGCAGTTATTCCTTATCCAGAGGTAGATTTAGTTCGACAGAGGGCCATCATCGACCTGGTAGAAAAACAACTTTCTCATATAACGATTGGTCTTCCTCTTGATATTTATTCGTTAACAGCATAATGTAAAAAAACACTCATATAATTTTTATGAAAGAAACCTAATCGTAGGCGTGATTAATGAAGAGCACAAAAAAAAAAAACGCAGTCATTCATGTTATTTTTGGGAAGTGAGCATTTCTGACATGATGACATATCAGACGTTGTGTCGATGTAACGTTTCCTGCCCTAAGGATCTAAGGACATCGAAATCGGTCCAACAGAAAAAAAATTACTGATACAAGAGCTGAATATAACTTTGGAATAATGAGTACTTTCAATTGTTTTAACAATTATACCATTCATTCGTCAATTAAAGTTGTATGTGATGGTAGTTTATAAATATCATTTTATTTCATTAATGCTTCAAGGCATTGCTCTAACTGTGGGCGCCGTTATTGGAAAATGTTAAATGCTAAAGTATACGAATTTCTACTGGAGAAATGGGCAAAGGCAATATATGGTGAGTAAGGAAAATAATTTTTCAGACGCTTACTAATCTGGTGATATATCAAAGTGTCTGCTATACAATGGGTCGTTAAAATCTTATTTGGATACGAAAAACATGGTCAACAAGGCCTAAATTCAATTTTTAAAAAACTAAAATTTTGCAGAACTTTTCTGATATTTTCGCCATTTATTCATAATTTAAGAGACATATAATGTGGTATTTTAAAGATGCGATAATGAACAACAGCAATGGTTGTGCATTTGCAACTAATTGTAATATAAAAAAAAAAAAACGATTTTTCACTGAGAAAATAATATAAGCCGGCTTATTGTCCATGGGAGGGAGCCACTCTGCCCCTCTATTTATATTGATGGGTATATATAGGTAACATTCGGCTGAATCTAAGAAACCTGCTTAACTTTACGGCTGTACACTGTATTTGATTCGTGTGTTTTCCACTCTGCTCATTCTTTTGCGTAATTTCTTTGCAACCAAGTAACGCATCAAGTGTTAGTTAATATAACGAAGTACACTCTTAGCGTAAGAATTATCACTACCGTGTATAATCAAGTACTCAATTTCTTTTATTATTTTCTGATTTCGCTGTAGTTTGCCAATATTTTGACGTTGATATCTCGTTCTGTTTGCTAACATGTTTATTGCAGCGACAAATCTAATCAATCTGAATCCGCTGATTAAGTTTTTTTATAACATTTTTTTTTTTTTTAATTTTCTTGTTATTGATCAAAAACGTCTTCACTTTTGTTTTGGTATTAAAACCTGCCGAAATAATTTTAATATCGTGATTTTATATTTTCTGAAGCAAATAAATAGAATGCATTTTTGATATACAGTAATTTAATAAATATTGTGACATTTCAGTTTTAAAGTTTATAGTAAGAGTTCAAAATATCTTGCCCGTAACCATTCCACATTCAAATGCATGACTGTCTTCATATCAGTTTAGTATACATTTCAGCCTTGTGGACGGGTGCATTCTGGGTTCATATAGGGGGCCGTCCGAGAGATCAGATATTTCACTTGCATACTTTCACCTCATTCTCCCACTAAATCATGAGATGATCGAAAGCGTTTAGGAGGTTCTGTTGAGTTATTTTTTTTTTTTTTTCTTCGTGGTCCTTTCGTTGACTGTGTCATACTAACTGTCAATAGAAAGAAGAAAAAATTATTAATGTTTTCAAAAAAAGCACCTAACCAGTACTAATTTCCCAATTTTTATGATTTGTGTTTATTCTCAGAACCCACGTTTGCAAATTCTTAGATATAAATCCTAAATTTATCATCTCTACTGCAATTGAGAAGTTTACATGTGAAGTCTTATATCAAGGCTCTACATTATTAAAATTCATTTCGATTCCGTTCGCAGTCCTTTGACCAAAGCCATATGGAAACGCTACTATGTGCTTCATGTTAGAGATGGAGGCAGAAAATTCAAATCGGCTTGCTTACCATCCACAATCAATTATATGTTATATTACCTATATACTATTTATACTATTTTATAATATTTATAATATTTATGAATAAACGAAAGAAGACAAATGCTAATAAATCCATCATATATTGTAAACGACACGATTTCAAGATATACACCTTGAGTGTCCGTACTCTTTATAAAGCATATTCCGTACATAATGGCAAGATTGATTGATGGATGCTCTCGACAAATATACGAGTAAAATGACATCGTCGTCATCCGAAAGCAGTACTAAGATGGACACGACATAAAAATTGTGGCACGAAATGCATATAAGCTCAGTGTAGGATAGAAACTTGGATAACTTGCCCCACTGTAATCGTAAAGTTCTTGATCGCTTTCATCGATGGCACAGATTGGCTACCGTCCACCAAGCTAAAATGTTTTTTGCCGATGGCCCACTGATAGATCTGTCAAAGACCGATGATTGATGGTTGACGTTGGGTCTACATCAATTCCAAAACCCTTTCTGCCTAAACGAAACTATGACCGAATGTTGGAATCTGAAGTTTTCTAAAGAAAGTTTTACCTCGTTAAAAATAGGACCCCAACTCGTATGTGTATGCTGGTTAGGAATGTCCTGGAAGTCATGAAATATTTGATCATTATAACGATTTAACAATTTGATTTACAGCAATGAAGTTGACTCCAGATGAAGAATACGAGTATAAACCTATCTTCAATTCAATGTTCGGCGTAAAATTGTCTAGCCTAATCGTGGTTCTAGGGATAAATAAACTCCGACCGACTAATTGTCAAAGAAATGTGAACGATTATATTATTTCCTTTCTTTCTTTATCGGTAATCGATAAATCTCTCATGTTGCCAACAGTATTTTGTTGTGTATGGTTATATCTCTGTTTGAAAAGTAAAACTACATATATATGTACAATTACACAAATTAAAGAAAACAATACTCGTATTAGATTCTAATTGGGCAAAAGGGCCTGACAGCTCAAATATAAGTGCAACTCTATCTACCGATGTATTAGAGGCATACATACAGTGTTATCCATTTTGTGGTTTCAAAGCCGCCGGTTTGGAAAAGCTGTCAGCAGTTAAATACCTGTCATCCGAAATATAGTGTATGTAAGGATTTCTTACCATTTTCGAATATGGATCATTTAACGACCGAAGAATGCGACAAAATAGTTAAAACTTACTACAAAAGTGGTGATTCAAACGTGGGTACTTTTCGTGCATTACGGGATGATTTTGGTCATTTCATTTTTTTATCTATTGTGCAAGGAATTAACAAGATTATAAAGAATGTGGTCAGGCCTGTGCATCACCGCAATGTACGCAATGCGGAAAATATCGATGCTATTAGTGAAAGTGTAGCCGATAATCCAAATTTCAATTTAGAACGCTATGGTTGTATGATAACCGATTTTTTTTTTGTGCTTGCTATTGAAGAATATGAACTGGACGATATGTAGTTTGAAGAAGACGATGTCACGAGCCACACGACACGACCGATTCAAGCTTTATTGCATGAAAAGTTTCAGAAAGCGTAATTTCATGTTTTGGCGGCGGCAATTGGCCACCAAGATCATGCGATTTGTCGCTAGATGTTTTTTTTTTGTGGGGTCAAAGACCGTATTTACGTGGATAATCCACAAACGTTGGAGCTCTTGAAAACCAATATTCGTCAAGTTATCGTCGAGATATCCCCCGAAATGTGCGAAAAAGGGGTCGAAAACTGCATATGCCATTGGTAAAAATAGGAATGTGTTATATAAATAAATATTGAATAAATAAATATTGTAGATGTCTATATCTGCTAAACCGTTAGAGACACGCAAATGAGGTTTACTGCTTGGCAAGCTATATAACCTTGGGGATGCGATGACCTTTAGAAAGACAAATATAAGGACTACGTAATAGACAAAATTTCATAAATTTGGAACAATATTAAATTATTCATCTAGTCTGGTAATTTATTTCAGCTTCTCTTTTAATTAGGAATGTATAATTGCAAATTTGCGGTTTTAGGAATTTCGAATTGAAGGGCACCTTTCAGCTCAAAGAAGGCCAAATTGTTCGAATTAATAACCTACTCGTATATATAGGTACATATATACCTATACATATACATATATAGTATAAATTAAAATGTGCCAGATCTGAGACAATCAATTAGTCAGCAATTCGTACCTTTAATGTAAAACTATTCTTAGTAAAGGGTGACCCAACAAGAACGCGATTTAACACCATTAGACTTTTTTCTTTGGGGGTTTTTGAAATCGATGGTTTACGCGAATAAGCCGACCATGACTCAAGTCTTAAAAGAGAAAACTGGACGCTGCATTAATGAAATACCGCAGTGTTTATGCAAAACGGTCATTGAAAATTTCATTAAAAAATCGCGTGTGTGCCAGCAAAGCCGCGGCGGCCATCTGCCCGATGTGTTGTTCCATACATAACCTCATTCTGTCTACTTAAGATATAATAAAGTTTCACGATTTTTTTTAAATGTCTGTGTTTTATTTAAAATTTAAATATTTCGTTCTTGTTGGGACACCCTATACATTTTACTAATGGTCAATAAATAAATACATTTTTATAATAATTTTTTCAATTAGAATGCTAACGTTTATAAAGTCGTTGAATGTAGAGACTGATGTATGTCATAACATCGGTATTTTCCCGAAATAATATCATATAATATATAATAATATCAATAATATAATAATATCATATTGATGATATAATTGATACATATGTGCTGAATAGGCATTTCAAATGCTTCCCAATTATCCGACTGAAAATAAAAGACAGAGATAGATCATATGTTCAAGGTTTAGGGACACATAATTAGTGAAGTTCGGGCTTGAAGAATTTTTTTTTTCGTTCATTCTTTGCTTGATAAAAATGTGGTCCGAATCCAATCAATGTCCATAGATCATAATATACTCGTACTGCTGGAAAAACTATTCATATTATGGAATTGTCGGCAAGGAATTACAACTCTTGAAAAGCTATTTATGTGACAGAAAACAACATGTACAAATTTGTAAGGCAAAGAGTGAATTAGTTCATGTAAAATCAGGAGTGCCGCAAGGTAGTGCCTTGGGATCACTTTTGTTTTCTATTCATTTAAATGATTTAATTAATTTGAAGTTGAATGGCCGGTTGTATATGTTTGCAGATGTTATGTGTTTATTTTATCCATATAAATATGATGTGGCTTTAAAAACTATGATGGAAAAAGACATATCATTAATTTTTGAGTTTGTGAGAACAAACAAATTAGTACTTAATGCAACCAAAACTAAACTAGTTCAATTTAGACCACGCTCGCGTGGAATGGAAAACAATTTCAATATTTTTGTGGATGGTATGACAATCACGAAAGTTTCTGAATTTAAGTACATGGGTGTGACATTACAAAGCAATTTAACCTGGGAATGTCATATCACCAATGTTAAGAATAAAATTGCTCCTGCTATTGGCATTTTATATAAATTAAAATACATTTTGAATAGAACAACTAAGCTACTTGTTTTCAACTTATTCGTTCAAAGTCATTAAAATTATTTGGCAGTCATACGAGGTGTGATAAAAAAAACCGTTTTTTTTTCAAATTTCGTGAGTTACGTATGTTCGATTTTCGAATTTTTTTTGTTATGTTGGTACAAATGTCTGGTATATATGTTGACAATATCAGTCATTTTCGATTGTCAGTTTGTTTTTGACAGATAAAAGGTTAGTCGTGTTTTGGTGTGTTCTTCATGACATGACATCACTATTCGAAAAAATGGATCAAAAAAACTGTATTAAGTTTGGTGTAAAAAATTAAATTAAATGTGCAAGGACATTTGAAATGGACATTTGAATGTCGTTTGGCGAGTCTGCTATGAGCAGAACACAAGTTCAATTGTGGTAAAACCGGTTTAAGGAAGGCCGAGAAGATGTCAATGACGACGCTCGTCCTGGTCGCCCGAGCACGTCAAGTTCGGTCAAATGTGAAGGTTTTGCTCACTGATTTCTTCGATTGCAATGGCGTGGTGCATCATGATTTCTTGCCACAAGGTCGTACGATCAATAAGGAATACTACCTTGAAGTTATGCGCCGTTTGCGCGAAGCAATTTGTCAGAAACGCACAGAATTGTGAAAAAACCAATCATGAATTTTGCACCATGATAACGCACCAGCTCACACATCGCTGTTTGTGGGTGAGTTTTTGGCCAAAAATAAAACCTCAAGCATGCCTCAACCACCGTATTCATCGGCCTTGGCCCCCGCTGACTTTTTCCTCTTCTCAAAACTGAAGACACCGATGAAAGGAAAGCGTTTAGTTACAGGAGCTGTTGGCGATACCAAAAAGAGCGTTTTAGAAGTGTTTCGAGGATTAGAAGAAACGCTGGCACATGTGCATTATGTCTGAGGGGGACTATTTTAAAGGAAATAAAATAGAAATTGATGAATAAATAAATACTTTTTGAAAAAAATTGAAAATAAAGGTTATTTTTTTAAACAGTTTACAGCGCATGCAGAATAACGCACTTAAAAATATTGTTGATTTACCCATCGCATATCCAACCTTATCGCTCTATGGGGATATAAACGTTCCTACATTGCCTATTCGTGGAATACATCTGCAATAAAATTAGATGCAGAATGATTGAATTTGCACAAAATCAAACTAATTTTCGCACAAGATATTTTAATAATTTGAAAGTTGTGAGGTGCAGATTAGAGACCACTAAACAGCGTATAGAATATTTGGGTAGTTTTGAATACAATAATTTATCAATGACCATTAAAAAAGTAAATAATATATCCACATTTAAAAAGAATGTGAAGAAATAGCTAAAACAAAAATTTGCAGATGCTTTTTATGTAATTCCAATGTTTTAAAAAAATATGAATTCTTAACTAATTAATTAACAGAACTAATTTGTTAATATATTTTACTTGAAATTTTGTATTGTAATTAGCGTACACGTGAAACTTGTTGCTGAGGCCAAATAGTATATTATTATACATATATATTGTACAGAATTTTGAATAAACAGGACAGTTTTCAAGAAAAGAAAAAAAAGAAGTAACTTTACGTCGACGGCATTTTCGTTGTCGGAAAGAAATGAGTGCTCACGGTCACCAAACCAAGGGCAAAACTTCTTTGAGGAGAGATAGTAAAACGCCTGAGGTGGCGCCTGTTCAAAAAAATATCATAGGATCCTCTGTGATATCTCTTGTATCGTTTCAGACTAAATAAACTAAACAGAAATACTGCTTTACTACAGAGACTTATCTTGACTCTTGGCTGACTGTGTGGCAACTAATTGTTTCGATTATTTTATTCACTAAATTTTCTTTGACCTCCATGTGCAGAAGAATACTTCAAGTTGTAAAGTAATTGATAACTTTAGTAGAAGTTTTCCAAACTTACGCTTAAAATATCTTTAAACAATAGGTTTCTTTTAGTAATTCTAAAAACATAAATTTATATGTTTGTTTCTGGAGAAACATTAAATACAAATTGCTCTTACAGTTTACCGAAATTTGGCTGAATGGGAGTTATTAATGGGCTGAGAAGGCAGTGGTCAAAGTAAATTGCAGATAAACGCACTTGTTTAATTACAATAATGTGAATGTTAAACAATGTTAAGCAAAGCCAAGAACACAGCGGTTTGTTGCACTGCCTACCAATTTTTAAAAAGTTATGAACATGACAAATATTCAAAGCAGTAATTTAGTTCTTCTCTTGGTACTAATAACAATTTAGGGGTGTCTTCGGTGACCTCCTTCATAAACTACTCTTTAGCGTTTTGTTTGAAAAATTAAAGAAAACTACGCGTGCTTATTAGCACTTATTCCACTATGGTTAATTTCTTATTCATTGTTTTCCTCTTTAAGTATAAAATGCCATTTCTCATGCCACTCATGTTAAGAGGCCATAAGAAGAATTTCTACAACAACAAAAGGCAATTTATAGTGTCTTCTAAAACTTTAAAAGCCAGCCATCAATTAAGTTCATCGCCTTTTTGTTTGGTTTTGTTTTGGATGAAAAAATTTCTTTGTTCATTTTTCTTGGCCGCATTAGCAACAAAGTGGTCAATCGTTGCCATGACGTTTATCAACGCGGGATAATCAATTCGCAAAAAAAAAAAAAAAAATTGAAGGCCTAAAAAGAATTTTTACCGAAAATCTGTTTATCATTTAGGGACATCTACCACTTGTTGGTGAGTTGCGCGTTTTACTTCTCTTTGCTGAAGGAAATTATTGCAATACAATTTTTTGCTGTCTCTTTCGAGTTTGAAGAAATTTATGAACATTCTCTTAAGAAATTTGTTTTTCAAATTATTCCAATTTTTTTTTTATATTGAGTGATTTTATTTTGTACTGTAGTTTGCTTTGGATGTCAGGCGATGTAAGTCATTATGCAATATCGATTCTATTTATTGGTAAATGTTGTACATAGTCTGGAAGTCTAGAAGTAATCGAGTAAAAGGTACACCTGAAGAAACGAAAATATACACAGAGGTGATGTATGGCGTAGGTTATGGAAAGTTATAAAAACATGTGCATTTAAAATTTTGTTTGAGCAACAAGACTTTTCGTAAAGATGGGGGCCTACATTCAATAGGAGACTTCCATCCCCATCAATGAAGTCAATGTCCCGGGTGAACAGATTGGGCATAATATATTGTAGTTTCTACGCGGAAAAGCATTTATTCTGAAGTGCTTTCGAAACTCCCACTGAAGCTATATAGGGGACGCCCTTTTTCTTTAATGCAAAAGAATGAGGAATGCCAGAAGGATGTGATACACCATTAACTACTAAGTACAGAAATATTTTAAAGCACATCCATTTATTTTTTTTTTTCATTAAATTGGTCAGTTTATGTTCGTCCGTTTTCATATATTCTTAATTGAATGAAAGATATGCGTCTAAATATATAAGTCAAGTTAGGTAAGAGACGTGATTATTCCGTCGGTTTTTTCAAAATTTATAATTGCGTTACAATTCAACACTATTGACAACAATTTGTGTAAGTTCAGCCAACGAATTAGCGAATATAGAAAAAAATTGAATTTCTATGAATCGGTTAACATGTACGGGAAGTACCAGAATGGGAGTGGCAATGTCCTCTATTTTCTTCCTCAGAACTTACTTTGTTCAACGTATGACTTGCGATAAATTTCAATTCCCATCACCAGAAATTGACTGAATTCCGTGGAAGTGCTATGGAACTAAAAATATTTGGGCTAAGATTATCATTTGTGTGGGGGTACCAGCAAAGACGTGGCTTTTGGGTCTATTTTTTCTAAATTTTATCATACATTATCAAATAATGAGCAAAAATTTAATTTAATGCAGCCAAAAAGCTAATGGCGACAAAAAATTGAGTATCTGTTAATAAATGAATAACAAAACAAAGCATCTAAAATATCAAGTATCATCTAGCTAAATACTTTCATGGCTTTTTAAGCCAGATGAACGATGCTCGTCTTTCTGGCTGTCCGCGATAACTATTATAAATCCTTATGAAATTTATTACATCTAAGCACAACTTAATACTTTGCTACATCAAAGCCTTGTATTGCCTGCCTCTTAAAGTACCTCCCTATTGACCGCAGTAACCTGCATCTTTGTCAATATATTGCTTTGCAAAGTTAGAAAAGATCAGCTATGACCTTTCTCTCAACTTCCGCACAAACTTTCCGCTACAAATTACTATTAGTAAATAGCAGATTTTTGACCATTAAATTTCCAAATATCTGATATCTTCTGATACATAAAAATTTTGTTTTTGTAATTTCCAATCATGCAGTGCAGTGACTAAAGCTTTTGTCCATTTTACAATATTATAAAGCTTGGCAAGTTTCAAAAAAATCGAACGAATCACCAAGAGTTCTCTAGTAGTTCCCATATACCTATAGATTACCCAATTTAACCCATACATTTTAGAGTTGATATCACCCATTAAATGTTATTATGTTCAGAATTATTTGGTCAGCATCTGGCGTTTTGTATTTTCATGATAATTAAAATTTATGATGAATCAATGGAGTATGAAGAAATAGAATCGTGATGGGATCGGTGAAATTCTGAAATTTTTGAAAATATCCACTCTCAAAACTTTAATCTCAATTATCTCAGAAGTACTTTATTCGACTTGGTGTTGTCAAAAAAAAAAAAAAAAAAAACTATTCAACCGAATCGTCTGAAATGTTGTTCACAACATCAATAGCTATCGCCCGTGCCAGAATCATATTATTATTTCAATTATTTCGTATTTTTTGATTAAAAAACGGAAAAACCCCGATTTTTAGAGCGCCAAATTCAAAACGACGCCATTTTGTCAAAATGTTTTTTCTTTTTTTTTATTCCAGTACGGGACTTAGCTACAGTCTTACTGATTAATAATTTTTTGGTTTTATTGTTTCAGATAAATAGAAGAGCCAAAATAGACAACACCGTCTAAGTCAAATTTTTCGGGAGGGTCAACTTCAGCGCCATTTTTAAAATTATTAAAATTAAAAAAATAAAAATTCATTTTTGTATGTAACAAGAGTTAAATAAAAAACGTAAAAAATCTTAATATCGTTTTTAATTTTTTTATATGAAAAATATTGCCTGAAAATACCCCAAATTTTCGAGCTCTAGACCACCAGGACCTCTTAAACTCAAAAAGCTCAAAATATCAGTTAAAGCTGAATTGAAACAATATCCAGCATCGCAATAAAACAAAATCCACAACAAATAGGCTCGTTATAGAGAAGATGCACAAATGTAACGCTTTCGAATATGAATATGTTGATCAACAATTGAATGTTTTGTATACATCACAATTTTATAGTTCTCCAGTTTTGCTAATTTCCATTATATTTGGTATAAATATATGCAATTTCTTTCTGCTTGCGTTCTTAGACACAGGTGCTATAAAAATAGATGCAAAAAATTATTGTATTTATTCATATCTTGTGAAGTAAACATAAAACTATTTTACTGGGGTACCAGCAGTAAATCTCTTCATAAATCATACATAAAAATTATGTCTATGATAGGTTTGATGAGATTTTGATTATGACATTTATCAAACCAAACTCTTAAATTACCATGAATTTTCCTCCACCAGGGGGGAAAAACTAAAAAAGCTAATGAATAAGTGTCAACGTATACCGAACTACGCACAATGCAGGAGCACTCAATCTCTGTGTATTGACGATTTCAGCCTATAGAACACAATCAGATTGTTGTATATCAAAATAATAATAAATGTCCACAAGTCGACGAGACGGCACACTAAAGCCATAAATTTTGAGACAATGAATGAGGAAACGAAAAACTTCGATTTTATTACTTACTCGTACTACTTCGGTGAATGATGAGGGCTGGTTGTAGGCGGTGTTCCTACCAAAGTGTTTTATGGGCAAAAGGTTAGCAAAGGTTAACTTTTTCTCCTGTTTTTTTTTTGGCAACCAACTTTACCGGCTCTTATTTCATGTTCCTTCATTGCAACTAAGGGAAGAGGACTGCCGAAAATTCCATCCAAGTGCAGAAAGAGAGATATTAAGTAAGTTTTATGGAAGTTAAGTGCTTTGTAATTGATATCATAAAATATTTATGATATGAAATACACTCGTGCCGGATGAGATGAGTTTTACCAGCATTTTTTACACATCAATTGTAATCTGTTGAATTCTTGATGGTAATGGAAAAAGATTTCTGTGCCAACTAATGTTTACTATTGTTTTATATTATTTAATTGACATTAATTATTTAAGTTTGTTAAAAGTTTTCCCGTTTCTGTTACGAGAAAATGCCGAATCACAGCATGTTGGCTTTGAGAATCTGTTATGTTAAATTTTCATCTTATGGATAACTACACGTAGTTGCTCCAAATTTTAGGAGTTTAAGTTCACAGTATATACATTTGGAATTGAAATGCTTTCGAATTGGTTGTTATAAGAGATTAGACAGGAAATTTAGAACAAAACAAAAATGTTCCGATAAAGTCAACATTTTCTAATAAAGACAAAATTAAATTGGAATGGCCAAAATGGTTCTTTCCGCAGAAAATATTTGTAGTCATTTCTTCGTATAAAATCTTCTCATGAACTTAAGTAACTGTTAGTCCAAAGTCGTGGCATAGTTTAAATCGATTAAATGGATATATGAAAACTAACATACAGGATTTATTCCCAATATATCACGCTTCATCATTACATTTTTGAAACACCATAATCATAAAAATTGGCTGCTTTCATAAACATTGTATGTGTTTTCGGAACAATTTATATACATTCTGTCAAAAAAAAGTACACGCAATTGATCATTTAAATAGCCCGTTTAACATGATTATCGACATTCGTTTTATCGCCCCACTGTCCTCTATATTGAAAAGAGGTTTGGTCGCGATCTGCCATTTAGTTTGTTTAGAGTACTCGATTTTGTGAGACCATCTCGTATGTGGTTCGAGGTCTTTACTATGAATAACAATATCAAATAAAGAATTTGTTTTAAATTTTGTATTGCAAACGGAATTTCGTGCGCTGGATCTTTGAAAGTTTTATAGTACGCTTATGGTGAATTAGCTTTATCGAATACAAATGCTTATGAGTGGTACAGTGCATTTGAAAGCTATCGAGGTCAGGACGAAAATTTGCTTCGTCCTAGCTTCGTTCTCAACTGAAGTTAACACCGACAAAGTGAAGTAAGTGATGACTGAAAATCGTTTGAGAGAGACAGCCGCTGAATTTCCAGTGTTTTAAGAATCAATTAGTACCATTTGCCGCCCGAAAGAGGTGATTTATATCAACAAGTCAATCGCGTACAGATAGTTAAAGGCATGCCAAAAACAGTCAACTCTCAGCCGTTATTCATAAAACGGATTATAAAAAAATGCATTATTTAGAAGCTTTCATTAAGCTTATCAATTGCTCGATTACGCAATGCATTTCTCAGCACATGTTGGTGACCGCAGCTCCAAGAAAGATAAATTGTTGCAACGGGGATGGAACTCAAAATCATGTAAACATTGACAAATTTTCAGTATTTGATTCGGACAAAAAATACGAACAGATTTTATTAAAAATTTTGGCAACATTATGACATTGCTTGTCCATTCACCTGTGCGGGAGCCATTTCAAGATGACACAAAAAAATACTTTCTTACCCAAAGATTTGTTATGGATTCAATAACTTCGTACTTTCACTGGGGTCCTGACTGTTCCAAAAATGTTAGCTTATTGAACTAAATTATACCTTTCTTCATGCAAAATACCACTACTGGCACTCTAGCGAGTTAACTTTTAAAATTTGTATTATGAGCGAAAGTATGCGGTTGCCAGAATGGGAGAGCAGAAATCCTGTTTAAGATGAATAAAAATATAATACTAAATGTAGCACATCGTAATCGCAATGTATAAATTACAATACAGACCAGTTAAATGGCGGTAAAAAGCCACAGGGTGGGCTAAATAAATGGTAGAATGCGTTGAAACTCTGATCAATTAATATTGTATACCAGATCGGTGGTTACAGTTTATCATGGTTTGGTACATCAAACAAAATATGATTCATAGTTAAAAAACAGATTTTTCATATGTTTAATAAGCTTCGGAGCCAAGGTTTCGCAGGTCATCGGGGCTTGCCTGCTGAATTGTAATTGTGCATATTTCTTAATTTTTTATTTTTTTCCTTTTTTTCAATAGCACATCGAGAAATAATGATAGGGCAGCTATTTGAAAGCTGAAGTAAATGGCCTCCATAAGAAATATATCAGTTTATGGTTTCAGCCTTTGTTTTTGTGCAAATTGTTATCACATGTATAATGCTGGCAATTAAGGAAAGAAGATTTATCCAATGAATTCAATTATTGAAGTACGGTTTAGCGTAATCGATTTATGCTCAAATAGAATCGATAGTGAAATCATATAGATTATTGGGCACATAATTTGCACACTTTTAACACATTGCATCGGAGTTATAGCGCGGTTTAAAAATCCGCAATCCGCTATCAGTCAATTTATTTTTACCTCATGCATCTAGTTGTTCGACCACCAGGTGGCCATCGCCCCCCATTTGTTTTTATTCAATTTTCAAGCTTCGCTGAATATCACGTGACTGCCAAAGTAAACACACAGCGACGTCACAATGTTTAGCCATAATGATAAAGCTTTTAACTTCATTCCCCTCAATGTTTGGTCGAAACGAAGATGAAAATCCAAACTGATATGCAGATTACTATACAGTAAATATATTCATAAGGGGGAGAGCAAGATATCTTTGCTACAATGAAATGGGGTGTGTATTACGACGAGGCAACATTCTATAAACATATAAGTATCACTGCATTGAGCTGTGACGGCCGTACAAACAAAAATAAACAAATACTTAAAAAGGCACACAAGTAGCACTCAGCCAAGAGCACATGTAAGTTGAGATGTCAAATATAATTCATCATTTTGCCTGGTATCACCGTCTGCAAGACCATTGCCGTCACTGCTGCCAATGGCTTTAACAACGTCAGCGCCAATGATAACCTAAGAGCCGGCATCGTCATCACCATCGTCATCTCCATCACCGTCGACATCTCCATCACATTTACCACCGACAGATGCCGCAGAAGCTGAGGCGGCAGCAGCGGCAGGATTTGGCTAGAGCCACCACCATTTGTTGCCACCAACAAGGAACAACAGAGATATCACTGTTAACAACTCCGTAAGACAACGAGTGAGCAAACTTCATTTACTTTTATAGGCCGTATCAAGTGCGACCGTTGTTTTCTTCCTCTCCTCGTGAAATTAAGAAGGTCGTTGAAAAATGCCGACATTTTCATTAGTTAGACAGTGGATGTTATTCCTCTCCACCTCTGCCACTCCACCCACCCACTGGAATGTTTGTGGGATGACGATGACAGGTCATTGTCAGATTTTACTTTGAGGGCAGATTTCCGAGCCTCTTTGCATGCATATGTGGTAAATATTTGTTACGTCGCATATGTGAAGGAGGGATGATGATGCTGCGAGTGTGTGTTAAATTTTTATGAGTAATTGAGATTTAAGTATTTTGACTTTGAAGTAATTTGTTATTTAACAATGTCAAAACGTAATGCCACACAGGCCTAACCAACGTGATAGTAGCAAATGATGCAGTTCTTCAAAAAAAAAAAAAGATTGATGAGACCTGTAATGGCGGCAGTTTCAGAGATAATGCTATGGATAAATCAAATTGCTAATTACTTTTTAATAAGGAAAAGCCGCAGTTCGTATAAATACGTATTATATATTCCGGAAAAAGAAGAAAAATTGAAGAAGTTCCAGAAAATAAAACTAAATGTTCATACAAATAAACAGAGAACAATCAAATATTTATGCGATGATGCAATAGTATGTGGGGAGGTAGAGAAGGCGTGGTAAAATGGCACATTTTCGTAATTTAAAGTATAATAAAAGAAACAAAATTATAACTTTGTGGAACCTGCCGATTAAAAATTACTGGAAGCCATTGATTTTTATTAAATCACAAAACTAATATGGGTGGTATCACAAATTCTTGGCAATCTTAGCGAAATTTACTACTCTCCAAACGCTTGCTAAACTGTAATGAATTTTTGGAATTATATGAAGGACACGAATGTAGAAACATATGTGTTAAGCAATTTGTATGGGAAGTACTAAATAGGACTTGGTTATCTGGGCGGTTGTGTTCCAATTCTATCATCCTACCAGGGGATTAAAGGAGAACATTTAATGTCGTTAAATCGATCAATTTGCATAACAAGTGTGGTTAATTGATCCAATTTTTTTAGTTATTATCAAACACTGTATGCGACGGCGGTCCCAAAATAAGCCGACCAGACGTATAGATGGTGCCAGTAGTTAAAAAAACAATTTTGGTGAAAAGTGGCAACCTTATAAAACCTACGTTTTAAATTTCAAGGCGCTATGTTGTTTAGTATTTCCTTTTGAGCCATTAAAAGTAAACGATCCCAGTGAATTTGGAAAAATTGGTCATCGTTGCGTAATTTAATATTTCTATTTGAAAGGTTTCATTCCAATCGATATTAAAGCCGAGCTAGGTTCTACTTTAGGGGAGTCTGCTCTTTTGTTTACGACTGTAAAATATTGGGTAGCAGAGTTTAAGTGAGGCCATACGAGCTGTCAAAAAGAACACCGTAGTGGTCGGCCAATTGATGTGTCCACGCCAGACACGCTTAAGAAAATCCACAAAATCGTACTGGATCATCGTTGGCTGAAGGTGCGTGAGCCAGCCGAGAGAGAGCTGTGCGCAAGATGAGGCCCGCGATTGCTTTCAATAGAGCAAAAACAGCATCGTGAAGATGTTTTAGTAGAGTTTTTGGCGATGTCTCAGCGCAATAAAGCTGAATATTTGGGCCGATTTATAACCATGGGTAAGACATGGATTTCCACTTCACACCTGAGACAAAGGAACAGTGAAGGTAGTGGACTGGAATGGAAAAATCGTGTCCAAAGAGGACAAAGACAATTCCATCTGCAGACAATTTTATGGCGTCTGTTTGTTTTTTTTTTTTTTCTTTTCTTTTATTGTTTGTTTTCAGAAAGAAAAATCCATCAACCATCACATATTATGCTAATTTATTGCAGTTTTTAGGTGATGAAACTATGGAAAAAGATCTCATTTGACCAAAAATAATGTGTTGTTTCATCAAGACAATGATTTAGTTCACACATCCATTATTTTGATAGCCAAAATTAACGAATTAAAGTTTGAGCTGCTTCGAACTGCACCTTCTCCATTTAAGTTAGCACCCCAGGACTATTTTCTATTTTCAAACTTCAAAAAATGGTTCGGTGTTAAAATTTTGCCAACAATGAAGGGGCGGATTCTGCGGTTGATGGCTATTTTAAGTAGTTTGATAGTTTTTACCATCAACAGTAGAAATATTTAGTATTTAGTAGAAGCTATTGAATATCGTTTTCCAGCATTTTTGTGTCTTTTTTTGTTAGGTCGACTAGTTTTGGGACCACCCTAGTACACTCACTTGAGACCCCATAATGTATATATGTATATATTTCTGATTTTATCGATTTTAGCGTCTGGGTACGTTCATACGCCTGCGTGTCTGTTGAAAGAACAATAGAGGTTGAACTACTTAAGGAGGTATGTCTGCGTCTTACACCTAGGCAGATTTAGTTAGCCTAAACCGTCCCAGTAGAGTGAAATTTAACCGTACAAGAACTGAACTCACCTTTATAAAGATCGTTTTTCTAAAATGTTACCATTCATTTATTATTTAAACACAATGTCAGAGGCATTGTGTGGAGACAGGAAGGAGTCATCCCAACTTATGAAATTGATAAATGCGGTTTTCATCGGAAAGAGGGGCTTATTCAATATATGATGTAATATAACGGTTCGTTGTATACAATCTCACTTAATTATTAAGATGATCCCGAGTTCAACTCCACATATAGGTGACTATCCTTATTTGAGTAGTGGTCACCTCGATGTGTCTGACGAACACTTCGTGCAGTCGAATAATCGAGTAACAAGTTTTGCAAAAGCTTCTTAAACTGTGATGTTTAGAATCGTCGTCAAACTGTAGATCCTTTGAAGTGAGTCTAAAAATAGAATGCATGTAAGTTCACTGAATACAAGAAGCCCTCCCATGTCTCTTTCATAATCTCAATCTCAAACGTTTTTTTCCTTTTGTTTGCAGTAGTTTATACGCTGAAATTATTGAGAAATGAAGCGATATTACTATCGCTTCACATAGAGAATACCTTTGCGTATTATTGGAAAGTAATTTTTGTGACATGACAAACAGGCTTGAAATTTCAGTAAAAGGAATTATTTTCCGGTTGAATAGATTAACCAGATTCCTGTCTTTGTTACCAAAACCACAGCAAAGGGGATGGACTTTAGAAAGATGGCGTTACAGAGGTAAATCAATAAGTTGGCAGTTTTTACATTTTATATAGCCTCACCTATTTGCAATACAGATTCCAATAAGTCTGATATGATCAGTATTAATTTGAATTGCTTATCACAATGTTAACCAAAAAAAATTTCTTCACACTTTTAACACTTAACAACTTAGAAACTTCACTTGCTTTGCATTTTTTGGAAACCTTATTTGCATTTAGTCGCAAAACAAAACATCTACGCATTTCATATCGTTCACTCGAGAAAATTGCAACTGCCTGCAATGTGTTCTTTACTCTTACCTTCTAAAAAAAGTTTATTTTATTAGTGGTGACATTCAACTCATTTTTCTAACTTGCAACATCTTTCCTCAGGCAATCGTAATGAGGTAGGTCGTGATTTCTCTGTAAATCTATCTAAGCATTTAATTCAATTAAATTTCACTTTCACTTGCCTGGACACAAAGACCCTGCCGCAGACAAAGAAACACTACAACTGAATGCTGGGCGACGAGTCCTTCTGCCGGGCACCCAACCCAACCCGCACAAGGAAAAGCTTTCAATAACACAGAATGTCCCCGGAGAGATTAAGTAAGGCGCTAAAGCGTGCAGAGCAAGCAAACCCCTTTGCACACCCTCGTGCCGCTTCTTTTTCCTTCCCCTCAAACGTTATTCCCCCTCCTTGTTAGAAGGTTAAAAATTTAATGTAGAGCCACAAAATATTTGGCCAAACAAAATGCAGTGGTTTCCCTTTTTAAAATCGAAAACAACTGAAGAAGCAGTCAATGAACGAACCCCTCAAGCGGGGACAACAAATAAAATCACATTTCAAGTAAGTGACTAGACGCGACGTACGTAGCTGCTCGCCCTCATCAGGCTAAATGAAGTCAATACACTCTATTGAGACTAACGCACAAGGACTGCAAAGGCTACAATGAAGCAACAACTAACGACCGCCGATGGAGGCGTTGAGCTGAACGCATTAGATTTATGCCGGGCAACGTGAGCTGCATATGTTTATGAGCCCGACGACGAACGCACCGCACCATTAAGGAGAGGGCAAAACTTCCGGACCACTTTAGAGAAGCGGCATTACTTGTATCCAGCCAAGTAAAAAAACCACGGTCATGATCAAATCAAACGCAACAAAAATCTAAGGGCGTTCTAAGCATACGAAAAATACCCAAATGGCCATGGCGTTGGTCGGGATGGATGTGCTTTTTAAATGTAGTGAAATGCGCAAAAATGGTTAACCAAAAATAAAACGTTTTGAGGTATTGAGGAACAAAAACGACACAAACTTCGAAACGCATTCAGAATAAAGTTCGGCCACATTACTTTACTTTACTGTTAGCCGGGATATATTTAAAGTTACGCTGGCAAGGGCGATGCCAATAAATGTATGCGAAGTTTTAGGACCAAGAAGGGGTTGCTGACTGGTGCCAGAAAATAAAATTAAAGCAAATTAAAGCTATGACGGCGTTACGAAGAGTTGTGCTTTTAATGTGCGAGAGTTGATGCACAAGTTGCGAACATTTTTTCTTAAAGAAGGAGTAATTATTATATATTTACCAGAATTTAGAGCAGTTAGTCTAAAGAAAAACAAATATGAAAAAAAAAAATAATTTCGAAAATTTTCCCATATCTGTTCTGTTCTCTCAATCTATATATAAATGACAGATCGTTACGAATATTTAAGGAACTTTGTCTAAAAACATTGGCAGTTGACTCGAAAGTAAATAAATTACATGTTGTAACGTTTCGTCTCGCTATAATATTGTTCAATATATTGGGGAACTCATGTTATTGGTCAAGAGCAAGAGTGTTCACATGTTAGGAGTTCCCCAAAATGATTTTGTTATCTAGATGCCTTTGTCTATTTTATATGGTGTAACTATACGACTAATTTCCTCCAAATATATTTTTTGGTCTGTGTTTTTGTACAGACCGCAATAATTCGAAAAATTGTATTAAAATTAGCCCATTTTTTGATCACGTGCAATCTCATGTAATCATATGTCTGCGAACGAATTCCAGTATTTCAAGGACAGGAATTCCTGGGAAATTCCCGATTTCCCTGGAATTTCGTCCGGAAATTGCAAGAAATGTTGCGGATTCAAGAATATTAATACGTTCGACTATCGTTCACATAATCCCAGGTTCAATACCGCATAAAGCCAACTAACATTATTTGAGCGGCGGTCACCGCAATGTGTCAGACCAATATTTCAAGTATGTAGTCGAGTAATCGGCAAGTCTTGTAAATGCTTCTTAAACTGCGATATTCGAAATCGTCTTTAAACTGCAGGTCTCGTTGAAATGTAAATGTAAATGAATGTGAGAAGCTACCCATGTTTCATTTATGAGATGCAAGGGAATTTTTCTTTTATTTTTTTGTTTTCTGTATCTCCCTCCCGAAGATAGAAATTTCAAAAAATAAATTATTTGGCGAGTTTATTCAGCATGAGAGATTTTAACAACTATTTTGTCGATTTTGGCTTCAGGCGTTTATTATTTCTAGTGAAGGGAAAGCCCGTTCAAATTTTGGTGAATAGTTTCTTGTTTTTTGTTAGTTCCAAACCTGCTTCAACCTGACGATTTTAGTTTCAGGCGAATTTTTATATAACTGTTTGTACCAATTTTTTTTTTTCATTTTTTCACTGATTAAAAACTGAATTTCCAAAAATCTCTTCAAAGAAACTCTAAGTGGCGTTTTGGATACTTACTTAGCAGAGAATTTTGTGTTCATAATTTTGTTCATATTTTTGTGTTCATAATTTTACCTTCTCGAATTTCTAAAAATTCTCCTTCATCTCCTGCCTACGCTGATGGGTAAATGTAAACCTATTAGATATTTGTATCTACACCGATGGGAATTAAGAAATATATTATGACTTTAGTCACTGGCCAGGCGATGTTTCCATTTTTACAGACTTTCTTCAGTGATTGGTTCTTAAAGTAGGAATTTCAAAAATCACTTTTTATTGAGTGACTACCCGACTTAAGTGTGGTTGATTTCAGTTCCATGCGTGATTTTCCCAGCGTTAACTTAATTTTTTATTCCCTGCTTTCCTGTTACATGGCTAAAAAATTCGAATTTCTGGAAATCAACTCACATCATGCTTTTACGCTGATACCCAGCACAATTTCTTTTGTAAGTAGAGGGTGACGCACGAATCGTGCTACAAACACAATGTCAATGTTATTTAAAGATACTAAAAGTGTTTTTTACGCAGAACTGCGGCGAAGACGTTACCGTTTCAACAGCATTTGGTTCCAGCAAGATGGGTCAACTGCACACATAATCAAACCGGCCATGGCAGAGCTCCAACGAAAATTCCCAAACAAATTAATATCCAGAAACACCACTTTCGCTGGCCCCCAAGGTTACCTGACCTGACTGTAGAGGACTTTTTTGTATTGGGTTATGTCAAGCAAGAGGTGTACAAAACGAAACCGTGGAATTTAACTGAATTGAATCAGCCCATTAAAACAATAATTGAGGCAATCTCGACTTCAATCAATAATTTTCTGATCCGGTGTCGCTTATGCATGAGCATAGATATCATTTACGGTCTATCATCTTCACATGGTTATATAACATAAAATTGAATTTCCTATATAAAAAAAAAATTTAAAAAAAATAAATAAATGGCTATTAAAACAAAATTAGTTGAATTTCTTATTACAGTGCAATTGGTGAGCCACCCTGTATTTGATTGAAGAACTACTTATATTGTCCAAGAACATTTTCTAATTCTGTTTGTATCATTTTTTTATTTGAGATTGTTCTTAAACCAACAAATTTCGCCTCGGAAATCTAGGAACAGACTAGTTCTGCAATATATAATTTCAGAACGCAGTTTTGTACAGAATTTTAAAATATACAATCCATTGTTTATACTGACTTTTTTTTTTTTTTTTGATTGTCTATAAATGATTCCTCTTCACACATAATAAGAAATACATGAAGAAAAAATATTTCGTACGACAAGTTTTACAACTATTGCACAAAATTTTGCTGGGTAGATGAATGTGGGTGCTTAATTCGGTGAATGTAGTTTCTGGTGTATTCTTTTAAGGCGGCGGTGTCATTTTTGTTGCTGTCTTCTGTGTTATTCACCCTCCTAAAAAGGTAATTTTCTAATATCGCTCCCAAGTACTTGTCAATGTTGTATTGAACGACTGCTCTTCAAATGTCGTGGTGTTAGCTTCAGCCATTAGCACTAGGCGGTGATTAGTGACTCAGTCAATCAGCCAGCGAATCACGCCATAATATTATATATGTATGTATAGGTTTATAGACAATTTGTTTATTAATTTCTAGCCCTTGCGAAGAATCATCATTTCAAAACACCTTGCATCGCGTTACAATTCACATTTCAAATGTTCACTCATCACAAAGCCACTTACTCTTGTAACATCCCATGTATGAAATTACTACAACGTAACTAATGCTTTGCATCATTTTTCACTTGACTATTGAGAACGTGCTACCCCATACCATCAATTTCTTTACCTCCCTTTCCACCACTAAGTA
This sequence comes from Philornis downsi, assembly GCA_019455685.1. Classification (NCBI taxonomy): domain Eukaryota; kingdom Metazoa; phylum Arthropoda; class Insecta; order Diptera; family Muscidae; genus Philornis; species Philornis downsi. The sequence goes on from JAHXMU010000232.1 coordinate 2,374,317, forward strand.
CACGATACATCAGCACGCGTTTATGTATGTGAGAGGCCTTCAAGTGCCATTCCCCCTATGGCTGGCCTTGACAATCAGTGGCAAATGTGACCCAAGAGATGGAGAAGGGAGGCGTATGAGGTGTCGCATAAAATTTACACTAACGTAATAAAGAGCTCGATGACACTCGTTGGGAATTAGAAAATATTTTCAAAACTTTTGTGAAAGGGTGTAAATGAAGTAATGAATGATTTTCTTGCACATTTCTTACGGTTTCTTCATTCAGCGCAAGCACAAAAACAAAGGGGAGCACTGAGATGAAATTGACGTCGGTCGTATTCGTTTGTAATGTGAATTCATATCACATTACCAACGTTTTTGTTTGTTTGTACGGACAAAGAAGACGGAATTAACCCTCAATTGAGGTTGAATTTAATTTGGCGTATAATGCCACCACATTTACCCTAACAGATACGAGAGCAGACTAACTGTTTGTTCATTTCTATCATCAAAAAGGGGTGTCCTCTCTGTTATCTTCTGGGGTGAAGGGAAACGGCTCGAATGGCACGTCATCATTAAATTGTCCACAATTAATTAGTTTAATGCTCAAGTTATGATATTGTCGTTTTTTGTTGAATGTTTCAACCATTGGCCAGCATGTGTGAGTGGGCTGTTTTATTTGTGATAAATTTATGAATTTGTCATATGGCTGACAAATGTCCACCGATGTCATTGAGTCCAAATTGAATAATTTATATGAGAAATAAGTGAAAATATGTTTGCCGATGGATGTTACTAATGAGATTTCGTTGGTGATTAAACGTCAATGATGAAGAATAATTAATGATGGTTGTCTTAGATAACAGGTCATAGGAAGAGAAAATTTCAATATTTCATATATGAATGGAAAATATATGAAGATTTTGGTAGTTATTGAAATAATCTCTTAAAATCTCTTATTCACTATGTCACTTACAGTTGCTTCAGACACAGCTTTCTTTAAATTTGTTAATCCTTAGACAGCTCTTGAGGTTAATTTTTCCCCTTCCAAAGTTTTTATGTTTTTAGCCTAAAGAATGCATTTTAAAGTGCCTGGTTAGGCTAACTAAAAAATCGCTAATAAAATGAAAAATAATAAAATATTCATTACAAAAACTGTTGATGTCTCAAGAGCATCAATCCTCCGTAAGCCGGTAAAGTCTCTAGAGTTCTATAATGTATCCAATGATGAGATGTTTCAACACAGCTCGACCGAGCAGCCACAGCTTTTATGGCTGTTACAAATAATATGTCTACAATTGACAATTTTCTTTACCAAAAAAGTCGGTCTGAAATCATTTATAGCGTCACTGAACGAAAGGTCCGAGGATATCATACAAACATTTTCAAAGCAGCATCATATCACAGGAGACGAATGGTATACTGATTTGGCCATTGCGTTTCTAACAACTAGTAAAACTTTTCTGGTATCCTATATAGTAGTAAAACTCTGTGGACCTCTAAACATGTAGGCCCACCTATGGGAGAAGTTGGTCTATTAGTGAAAAACGTGCCGGTGCAAGGACTTAATATAACTTTGAAAAATTACCACCTTTCTTAGTTTTTTAAATATTTTTATAATATATTTGTTAGGAAAAAGTTATATTGTGTCGAATTTCACATACTCTAGAAGAAGCCACTATAATTTATTAACATCCCAGTCGTGGAAGTGTTTATTCAATAACACCGAAAAATGCGACTAAGAACTCCATATGTTATATATGGAAAGAAACCATTTTTAACATGGCCATTTTTATGACTTCATCTGAAGGAATGAAATTATAAATCAATTGATATGGCAGAAATGGAACTCTCGGAAGGAAGTAATTAGAATACCATACCTTTTGACTTCTTTATGACAAAATGCGTCTCATGACTTCCTAAATTATGGAAGACAAGACAGCGGTCGCAAATCTTTACTAAGAAGCTAGTAGCCGGGTTTTGTAAGTGAGATAGGTATTCAGTTTTTCCTCTGTAACTCCACATACGTAGACCAGAGTAATTCAATTTTTTTTGTTTTGTCTATAATGCTTCTGGTACTTCCTATACAAATGACTTATACATTCTTTGATTCCCATCTTTTACAAGGTTGCACTAAATTTGATCACATTTGGTGAAATGTGATCACTTTGCGATGAAAATAGACGGGAATTCCCTAAACTTTCTGGTATCTTCCATACAAATTGACCGATTTTCCGAAATGCAATCTATTCTAATCGGTAGTCTGCAGTCTAGCCTAGGTTCTTCTTCAATACATTGAGATACAAATCTATGTTAGATATAAGTCCAATAGGCCAAGTGACCCGCTCCTTCTGGTATCTCCCATACAGAGGACCAATTTCATCCACAAGTGCTTACCTTCATATCTCCTGAGCGGTTATACTAAATTCAGTCAAATTTACCACACGTTGGGCCTTTTATTGAGTCCTCTTATGCAAATTGATCTTCATTCTCAATACCTCTTATATAAATTGACCAATTAATCGAAACTTAATTTTTACGCTTTTATCCCTAATTTTTTCAACGATTTAGTGGTTTCAACATCACCGGTCTGGTAAGGCTGTCAGCTTTATATACCTGCCATCTGAAGTGTTATTTACTAAGTGAGAAGCTTATTTACGAATATGAATTGTTTAACAACCGAAGAACGCGTAAAAATAGTTAAAACTTACTACAAAAGTGGTGAATTCAAACTTGGACTTTTAATCAAACAATATTTTCTTCAGCAGTGAACGTCTTCTCTCACTCGATGGTTACGTCAGCAAGCAAAATTCTCGCATATGGGGCACGAAAAACGTAGAAGTGATTGTGGAAAAGCCATGCATCCGGAAAAAGTGAATGTTTGGTGCACATTATGGTCTGGGCCTTATTTTTCAAAAATGACGCAGGAGGAACTTCAAAAGGATGCACTGTTGCAACCAATCTAGAATCAGCCATTTAAATGACATTGTATTTCGTACATGATGGCAAGGTCCAAGCATTATAATGAAATGAAGGTTTCATCGAAACCATAGATTTATGTGTGTTTTAATTAGCTTTACTTGAAAACAAAAAAATGAATAAATCGATATTATAATGTCTCGTAAATTGTGAATAAATCGACTACGATAACTCCTATACAAAATACATTATTTTACAAACATGTTCCCAGATTCGTGTCTTTTATTTAATTCAATTAATCCCAATATAAATTTGCACGTATCAAGCACTGAGCAAACTTTGTTCTGAGAATGAATATGAGCTGGATTGACACGCCCCTTAGGATACCACACATGCAAATTGACCGATTTAGCAAAAACTAATCTTCTTCTTGTTAGAAGTAAAAGTCATTAGTTACTGTATAATTCCTCATAGGGAGACTTCAGGAAGTTATAATTTTACTTTTTTGAGAATACTTTAATTTAAAGTGTTGTTTTACAACAACCAAGCGATTTAACACGCCCATTCTGGCACTCCAACATTTTTGAAGCAACACAACAGGATGTTGGGAAAAGATATACGTAGTTTAGTTCACCTGGCTAAAATTTGCTACACTAATTTTTAGTATTTTTCGATGATGCAGTCCCTTAAAGAGTTTAGAGTGACCTGTACTGTGTTTGTACAGCACCAGAATATGTGGAAAAGTTTTATACAATGCAAACACAATGTTGCTATGTATCGCCTCTTATTAGCGAATACAAATTTTTGAATGAATTTCGGTAATTTTTGTCCCATTTGTCTATTTTGAATCCGTACAGGGTGTCCGTCGGGAAGGTATACTACTTTGTTTTGCCGCCATTTTGGTAAACATTAGTCTTGATACTTCATATTTGGCAGTCGTGAAGTAGACACGTGGCAAATTTATTATGGAACATGAGACACTATGAACATGGGACACTTTTCTGCAGAACTACTGCTTCCCACCTCTAGCGGGTCGACCTCTATCGCGTTCGAAAAACAAGCGTGAGGAAGGGTGGGTATGCTTAAATATACGTTGTGGTATCTAATATAGGTGTTCTCTTTATTAGCAATTGTAGTATAAAAGGGAAGAAATTAGATACTACGACTCTATCAATCAAATATCTAGAAATAACTGTTACTATTTTATGTCTTTTTTCAGTCAGTTTAAAAAGTGATTTACTAGATAGAATATCTCTGCTTGCAACAGCTTCTTGTGGAATTCATAACACAATAAATGTGTAGAAAGTATTCTCTGCACAGCTATCGATTTTACAGAACTTTTTTTTTGTTAATTCTTAAAATCAGGACGAAAAGAACCATTGAAAAGTAAAAAATGCCTCCTCATTGTTTCATGAAATTAATTCTTTCTAAATTTCGTCGATGCCATGTAATCACAACAAATATTTGAATGCAACATTATCATTTCAATTTTTAATTTATTTCCACAATATGGGAAAGGAATTTCCAAAGCTTTGCCTTCAATTCTTCTAAAAATATTTTATAGAACTGCAATAACAAAACGCTTCGAATCACCTAATTTTATTTTGTCAAGAGACAAATAAATTTCGCAAATTCCTTAGGAATTCTCATGTCAAATTAAAAGTTGCTTTTTCTTTTCTCATAATTATTTTTGGCAGCCAACACATTATTTTGGAAATTTGTCTTGTTACATTTCACTTTAAACGTTTAATTTTTATTTTCATTCACTGCAGTTACCTTTCGCTTGCGTGTTTAAGCCAGTAATACTGTGATGATTCCCCGAAAGATCTGTAGCTACACCCACGCCGGCCGTTGGGCCTGCTGCACCAGCGGCAACATTGTTTGCCACATTGTTGCTGCTGCCACCGCTCTGCTGCCCACTGTTGCCCGGATTGGTGCTGTTGCTATTATGGTTGGGGTTACTAAGACCAATAGCGCCATTACCACCTGTTGCACTCAAGTGGCCATCGTACTCCATGCGCTGTTTAATCGTGGGCATAACAGGCGTCTGTTGCACTGCCGCTGGGACAACATTCGAGGACGTCGAACGTATTCTGATGTCGTCTTCATGATCCTTCTCGTCGTCCGAGACCATGGCATCTTCATCTTCGGTCCGATTCTTGGGTTCCCATGTCATTTTGTTTTCCTTCTTTAAGCGTCTCCGAGCATTGGCGAACCATGTCGAGACCTGCGTCAGAGTCATTTTAGTGATTATTGCCAGCATGATCTTCTCGCCTTTGGTCGGGTAAGGATTCTTCATGTGCTCATTCAGCCATGCCTTCAAAGTGGCAGTTGACTCCCGCGTAGCGTTCTTGCGACGTGCCGCTAAATCATAACTGGCGCCATAACTGCAAGAGGGAAGAATAACCAGAAAGAAAGAAGAGATGAGTGAAAAACAAAACGATATTGTTGTTAACGACTGTTAACAGTACAACAACAGTAAAAGCATCTACATACAATGCACAATTTAGTTTTTTTCCTTATGCTCCCTTTAAGTGGAACGAGGGAGGCAGAAGGCAGAGGAATGTTAACGCGGTTTTGTGCGAACCCCCCATGAGGTATCCGTTTTTGTTATGTTTGTGGGCCGAGAAACCCCCCGTCTGGGTTGTGTAAGACACATTAGCACAACTGTTTAGTCTTAGACTTTCTGTGTTAGCTTGAGACTCAGTTTTGGTAGCAGCATTGGAAATTCCTTCAACATGTACCAATCATACAGAAATGATGTGGTACCATAATGTGTACCTAATTGTGTGAACGAGTTGGTGCTGAAAAGTAAGATAGTTGAAATTTGTATTCCAAACTAATTAATGCCATCAGTGTGAATCAATATTTCAAATTGATAAATGTTCAAATTTTGACTCGTATTAATGGAACTTCTCAATCACATACAATACGTGACATATTTTTATAATTATAAAACAATAAAAAAAATAAAGTCTTTTACAATTCAGGGAATTGAATAAAATAATTACTTAATATCTTAATATTAAAGGTTATCACTTTTGTGGTTTCAAATCCGCCGATCTGGCACCAGCTGTTGAACACCTGTCATCTGATTCAACCACCAAGATCATACGATTTGAAGCCGTTAGACTTTTTTTGCGGGGCTACGTCTAAGACCCTGTTTACGCGGTCGAAAACTAGGTCAAAAGGTTTCACTGCTGCAGCCAATCTAGAGGTGGTCATTTGAATGAAATCGTATTTCATGGTGGCAAGGTCCAAGCATTATAATGAATGTTTTTCGTTTAAATTTACTTTTGAAACCGAACTATTTCATTTAAAGACCCCAGTATGCCATTATATATGAAATATAATATCACTAAATTGCTCCCCGCGGCTTCGCAAGGAGGATTGAATTCGAGAGACCAAATTTTCTATAACTCTGATGCATAGATCCGGCTAAATTTGGATGATGGCTTGTGTTATGTTCACTTTGAGAGCGCTAGTCGGTTACGATTTATTGGCAATGACTTGCGCCTATAGAAAACCTCATATGAAAAAGTCTGGTGCCGTCAAATTGCATCAGAGACAACTATATATTCAAATCGTCCATGCAGAATGTCTGTTGTGGCATTTGCTATGAGACGCTCATCGTCTTCTTAATGGAGCTATATGTCATCCGTGTCCATGCCAATTAGGGACAAAAGCAAGTGGTTATTATTGATCTGCATGGATCTATGATGTCACCAGGCCAAAATCTCCACGAAACAATAACGTTTTGTGTATGCATTTGACTTCGTGTGAATTGACGCCGCCCACATAATTTGGTTATAACACAGCTATTCATCCAAAAATGAACCTCGTCGCTGAAGTTGATTTTAGGGCCAAAATTGGGTTCCATTTCCAAAGCGCACAAAACCCAGCCAGCGAGCAAATAGTTATGTCTATGGTCAGTTGGATCTTATGTGAGTATATGCACTGTACTCAATACAAAATTCGCCAAGTTGAAGCCAGCGAAAGTTTAAAATCGTGTGCACAGAAAGGAATTGCATACCTTGGGATCTCCTGCGGAGACAGCGGCAATAATCTTGGGCCTGGTGTTCTATTGACGTATGTCTTCTTTATATGCCGAACCGATAGTTAGGAATTGGGCCATGAAAAGTTGGAGAGTTGATTTTGAAGGGCCAAAGTTTTTACGTGATATGGAAGAAAAGTGAGCAGCGTTTGTGCTAACGAACTCCCATTTTAATAATGGAGTTTTGTCATTTACATAGACCGCATAAGGTGACATGACGACTTGACATCAGTAGCTGAATAACAAATAGGTTAAATACGTACTAGGGCGAAGAAAAAAGAATGAGTAGGGAAGTTCAGTTTTAATGCGTTATATGTTTTTAGTTATAAAAATTTCAAGCAAATAAGAAACCTTAAAATTGCCACAGACGGTTTAGAAATGTATAATAAAAATAAATCCATTGTTTTTGCATGTCATTGGATATTAATTTATTTAATAGTAATTGGAATGATTCAATTTACATCAAATACTTATGCGCTGTTTTGTGCGATAACTTGTTGGTATTTTGAGAATTATTCCATTACACATCTCGCACAAAAACCCTCGTCCCTGTAGGCAAACAACTGGCACAGTAGATTTTCATAAGTTTCTCTTGAAACGAGTGTTTCACCGCCAAAATTATTTGCCCTAGAGAGAAACCAGTGGTATTCACATGGTGCAAGGCATGGAGTGTAGGGTATATAGGTATGAATAAGAATCTCCCAACAAAGATCCCGGATTTTCTGGCGAGTAACTATCGAGGTGTGTGCCCTGGTGATGTTACGATGGAACACAATTCCTTCCCTATTCGAAAATCTCTGACCGATTGTTTCCTTCAGGCAGTCAAATTGTTGATAGTTTGTATCTGAATTAAGAGTTTGACCGTAAGGTAGCATAGTAAATGAATACCTGCCAATCCCACCAAACACACAACAAAACCTTCCAGACTGTCAATGCTGGCTTGGCGCCGGTTCACCGCGATTCGTTCATGACAGTTTTCTCTTGTCATTGTTGTAAGAGATTCATTTTTCATCACTAGTCACCATCAGCCTCAGAAATGGGTCGATTTGTTGTAATTCGGCTGCGATTGACAAGTGAAAATTAAATTCATGAGTTTTTTTGCATTAGGCAGCCATATATCAAAACAGTGCCTTCATGAAGATTAAATTGCAATTTTGGCATTAAAAAATTATCGGAACGGATCTACAAAACCCAAATTGCGAGTGATTGACTATTACAATATGATGACCTTAAAATCTCTTGGTATGAGTTTTTGCATTTACAGAAGAAAAACTGTAAAATATCGTGTATTTTTCTCTTTGCTGATTGGCACATCTTTGACGCATGCTCAAACCATACAAAGTTATTTTTCTAACGTCATCTAACGTATTTCGCTCGCATTTACACAACGCAAAACGCAGATTACTTAAGGCGTCAATTGGAAAAATAATTAATTTCGTTTTACTATACTTTACATAATTTATTAAGAAAGCTCCCAAGTTGTTTTTTGGGGCAGTCCCCAAATGATACGAAATTTCACAGAAAAAAGGATGAGCTCGATTGTCTAAACTTCAACATTTTAGCCATAACTTTAATATTATATGCATATTTGAATTTACCATTGAATTTATATTAAAATTAACCGTTTTTTGTACATTAAAATGTACTTTTGTAAGAATTTTATTGTGAATTAACTCAAATTGTTGCCCCTGAAGTGTTACATAACTGCATTGAGTGAAAATATGTGTACTAAATGTAACTGAATTCCGAATTGTAACATATAAAATTAACTGTTGTCGAAAGTTTTGTAAAAAAAAAAAATCACTTACAAATCAGATCTCAACTGGTAAGCACAACTCGTTGCCTCAATAAATCTCCTTTGAATTGGCACTAATACTAATTCTTATCCTTTATTTACCGCCACTTGTAATTTCTGCACGATCAATTTGATTACATATAATTTGGCATGACTGTGAAATTATATGATCCAAATTACAAGTTCCAATTTTCAGTTCTCTGGTAGAAACCAACTGTGAAATTGGTTCTCCTAAAGATTATCGCTATTGGATAATTCGCAATACATCCCAACATTTACATTCCACAACTACAACGAGAGAGGTATCAAATTGATTAGAGAATTCCCCGCTACTCCCCCTGCTATCATATCAATCATCTCTATCAATTTATCACCACCTCTATACACGATATATTACATATTAGAAGAATTCGTTTTTCATGCTGTCCAGTGGGTGGTTTTGAAAAGAAAAATGTAAATAAATCCGCAGTTTCTAAACAGGTAGTCCGATTTTAGTGAATTTCGTTTCGTAAGGCTATAGCAGGGGTATAGCCGAATTTAAATTTTAAATTTGGATCTCATACTTCTAACAGAGGCTGCTCCACAATGCAATAAATTGAAACACCTTGGAAATTTGAAAAACGATAATGATACAACTTCTTACATTTGTATTCGATTAAAAAAAAGGTAAAAAATCCGATTTACTGTATGTAATCCTCTATTTAAGATCTAAAAAAAAGTTGCTTTATGCATGTTTTATCTCTTAAACGTTAGAAGTTATTCGATTTATAGTTCACTACCTTAGTTCATTTTTTTGTTAATAGCGGAAACAAACTTTTCCTAATAAAATTTTTGTTGTTGTCTTAATAACAAAGTTCTAATACAAACAGGGTAGCATTTGTTTAATCGGATACAAATTTAAGAAATTGTATCGTATTCAAATTTTCAAATTGCCGAGGTGCCCTAGTTTAAAGCATTGTCACGTAGCTTCACATGTAAAACTTAAACTCGACTACACCTCTTCTATAGCCATATGAAATTTCGTCAAAATCCGACTACCCGTTTATTTCTATTTTTTCCAAAAGCTCGCATTGTGTGCTGCCAATCCACCGTAGCTCGCCAGTGTAGCAATTGCTCGCACAAGGAATAATCTAACTTTTGAAAATGTATTATTTTTCCGAATTTTCCTGTTATTCAGTAAACGGGAAATATCATTTAAGTCGATATATTCTGCATAAGGGCAAACCGTTTTAGACACTTTTAGTTTTCAGTATTCCAATTGGTCCCATAAGTCCAAAAGAAATGTACGTAATCCCTCTATTCCCATCACAGGCTGTTATTTGCATCGTTTACATGACTGTAACTCTTACGGCGATATATTCATCATCGACCAGGAATCCATCCTAAAAAAACGCTTGATTCATAACTTTATTAAGAGTGGCGGTGCTGGTGAAGAATTGATATCTGCGTTGTTTTCAATTGCACTTTTTTCCGTACTCTTCGACTCTTTTGCCATGATGAGGATTCAGTTCTTGAGCCATATTCACAGCTATGGATCTGGCAGTTTTATGTGGTTTCTGACCAAAATGTATAATGGTCACTATTTTTGACGCAGCAGGTGTTTGTCATTGTGATGTATTTTGGCTTTTAAACCGCTCGTTTTCGTTTCTCTGTTTTCTTCTGCGCATGTGCGCCTTCTTGGCTGTAGCTGTTTTTGGCCAATTTTATTTATGTTGCCACAATCGGACTTACATGAATGATCTCACATAAGTGGCATGCAACAGCGGGAATAATTAAACGTATAGTCGAAACGATTTAGCCAAATGAGGCTTAAGATATAAAGCAGGTTACGATTATATTTGTCAAAGAATTTACAATTTGGTCTGAGATCATATTTTATTGCTGACGTTTTGGGTCGCATAAATTTGTCATGTCATGTGCATGAATCAGAAAAGGTAAGGCAAGTATATTTACATGGAGGAGACTTGAAAAAATATGTAAGAATGATTTGCTTAAGCTTTACATTTTTCCGAAACTAAAGGAATTGCACAGTAGACAAATATTGTGAAATTCAATTATTTTCGGTTTTCAACAAGAAATATTCCCACAAGTTAAACGCAATTAATTTGCTATGTGTATAAAAAAGTATGATAATAATTCATCAAACACATATGAGAACACTCAAATAACAATGAATCACATCGGGCTGGAGCAAAAACAGAAAAGGTTCATGGTTCATTAATCTACTCCACCGCTGCAGTGCCAAGTCCAGTGTAGTGAAAACTCCTTCCTTCCAACACTTGAGGGTGTCAAACAAAACAAATAAAATAAATCATATCAAATGAAATCTCAACAAAACGACAACAGCAAACACTTCTCTTCGAGCCGTCGTCATAAACACTCGATTGCAAATACACGCACGCACGGAAAAGCCCCTTGGCAAAATAACGCAATAACACCACAATAAGAGCAGCTACAAGAGTATCAACGTATAATAATAACATTTAATGTAACAATATTGTATTTTACTGGAATTGTTATGCGTTCGTACAGTTTTTATTAAGTATACATCATGTTTCCTGCAATGAAACATATGTCTGCCATTGGGGGAGGTATGTTCAATGTGGACAATTCATAAGGTTTTACGTGTTTTCACCTGGAGCTTAATGCAACTTTTGCTTTTGCAACATGTTTCTCATAACTAACTACTGTATGAAAGGTTAACTACAAGTAAATAATCCTAGATAATAGCATAATATAGTCCATCATGAGATAAAATTCCTGAAGATTTTCTTCCCTCGTGAAAAATTTTAGCGTCTTTGCCAGTTTTTTTGTGCATTGGTTTCCAGTGCCGAAATGACAACAACTTATATTTTTACGCCACAATATGTTCGATAATGTGTAATAGGTTTATCCATTTAGTGATTTCAAAATCGCCGAAGTGGCAAGGCTATCAGCTGTAAGATACCCGCCATCTGAAGTGCTATTTATTTAATTAAAGTTTTACCATTTACGAACATGGATCATTTAACAACCAAAAACGCGTAAAAATGATTAAAAGTTACTATAAATGTGGTGATTCAAACGTAGGATTTAATAGAACAAAATTTGCTTCAGCGATGAAACTCATTTCTCCACCACTCGGTGGTTACGTCAACAAACAAAATTTTCGCATATAGGGCTTGGAGAACCTAGAAGTGATTCCAGAAAAGCCATTGCATCCGGAAAAAGTGACAGTTTGGAAAATTGTTCTGGGGCTGCATTGGGTCGTATTTTTTCGAAAACTAACTCAAAAGGATCTACTGATGCAATCAATCCAGAGGCGGTCATTTCAATGGCATTGTATTTCCTACATAACAGCAAGATCCAAACATTATAATGAAAAAAAAAAGTTTCATCGAAGTCATAGCTTTATGAGTGTTTTATTTAACTTTACTTCAAAACGAAAATTGGATAACCCCATATATATATTTTCAAAGTTGTAAAAGTGTATTTGTTTTTATTGCTATGCCATTTCACAAATTTACAAATGTATAACCGAAAGTATTATGACACAATCATTAAAATTATTCTGATTCCAGTGTTGGAAACCAACTGAAAAAGATCGGCGTTGCAACATAAGAAAACCTTTTGCGTAAAAAAATATAGTGCTGTTTAGTAGAGAAATTTAGTTTAAAATTTCATCATTTTTTTATACGAAGTTTCACCTTAAAATCAAAACCAAAGCAACGATCCTTAGCAACTAACTGTCAATTGATAAATGTAATATTTTAGTTCTGGCTCATTTTTAGGTCAGGCTCGTCATTTTCTAGTGCTTGACAGCAATTTAAAGTAAATCATTATATTTACTATTGTGCGTTTTACGATGAGGAAAAACGCCGCATTGCTGACCTTTTTATGTCACTTTGCAACACTGAAATTAGAAGAACTCACGTTTTTGTGCCAAAATATAATTGTAAACTTGTGAAATTATGTCACAAATTCCTTTGTTTCTCATATTTCCTGCATTACATATTCAGTGAGCTTTCAGGCATTCTGTTGTCAGATTCACTCAACGGAACCTGCAGTTCAACGATTATTCTGAACGCCAATTTGAGAAGTGTTTACGATTACTTTACTGTTTGAAATATTCAGCAAATGAATGAAAGTGGCCGGCGCTCAAATAATAGTAAATGTTTGCATAGGTGATAGTTGTTTGATCTAACCATCATGTCACGACTGGTCATTATTATTTCGAAATGAAACGTTAAATATGTAAACCCATGCGGAAATTTCATTCAGATAAAGTGCCTCTATTCAAGACCATTTCAAGTTGGTGCACAAGTATGATTAACGAAAGAAGAGGAACGTTAATTTCCTAGGTTCATATCATGAATGAACACCCTATAAAGAAATAAAATTATGAATTACTAAAATCACTGACTAAAAATTATATATAATAAGATCTCTTTCGCTTAGGAATTATAAAGAAATCATTGGTTTTGGCTAAACTGGCCAATTTATATGCGAGGTATCCAAATGAACATAACAATATTGTTCATTTTCCTTCACATAAATGCCTAATTCTTGCTAAATTATATTATATTTAGTGCAATTGAATGGAAAATATGGGAGGTGTATGGGAGGTATTAGAAAGGGTGTAGATATCCCTCGATTTTTTCACATTTTACTGGACACTACCAAGCACTACTACTATGCACTGCAGTATACAAATTATTATATTACGGTCACCGAAGGCAAAATTGAATGACGATAAATTGGTTAATTTGCCTAGGAGGTTCTCAATGGCCTGTAGAACTCCCTTCTATTTTTATTCTGCGGACAAATCTTTTCAAAACCCAGTTCATCTGATTAGAAGATATGAAACAAAGAATATATGGGTTAAATGATCGATTTTTCACAAGTTTTCCTAGGCATTATAAATTTTATAATACAACGAACAAAATCCTAGGTAGGTGCAGTTAACACATTAGGAATTACAGGGAGAATATGAAAGGTACCAAAAAAGTGTACAAATGTGCAACATTTGCAAAATTTTACTAAATTCAGTACTACGGTCATGGATTACAAATTAGAAAAATGCAGCCTAAGTATGCAAAGAAAAAAATACAAATTTCGGATAATCAGTCAATTTGTAGGGGAGATATTAGAGAGGACAAAGCGATATTGCTCATTTACAATTCCCAGTTATGGACTGCCGAAAGTTTTAGACTAAGACAGGCTTTTACAAATTTCGTAAAAGGTTACGCTTGTTATCGTGCCTAACAACCAGCCACCCAGATTGACGGTCATTGTCCAATCGACTTAAAATGTCAATAAACACATTGTTCCAAAATACGATTTGTGCAGAAAAAATTTTCTTCTGAATATTACTTTTTTAATATATACATTCACTCCTTGAGGTGGCAGTTGCAATTTGTTATATGTATATATCAGCTCTTTACAAAACGTCTTTAGAACATTTTCGTCAAGTAAAAGCATAGTATAACCCAATTAACACATTTCGCTTCAAATTTTATGACCATTTTTTTTCAATCAATAGCTTGAACAAAAATTTTGGAAAAATCATCATTTTTCAAAGTTGAACTTAGTCTTTGAATGAGCGAGTTCTGTTTCTGTTGCACAACCGTTTGGTATATTTTCGAAACGTGGCGAAAAAACCCCTCTCCCCATAGTGAAACTTTTCACCAAATTTGTCCAAATTTTCGAAAATTGTTGTCAATAGCTTGAACAGCACAGTTTAATTTCAGACATTTCTGCTTTAAAATAACAAAAAAAAAAAGTGAAATATCAGAAAAATTTGGACAAACCATCATTTTCCAACGTTGAACTTAGATTTTGAATGAGCGAGTTTTGTTTCTATTGCACCACCGTTTGGTATATTTACGATATGTAATGAAAAAAACCCTCTCTTCATATATGAATAGAGTTTTTCCAGTGAAAATTTTTATTTTTTAGGATTTTCCACACAATCAGGACACCCGCTTAAAAATGAAGACTATTCCCAACATCTGTTATCTACCGTCAGAGATAGCTTTTAATTAACAAGCAAGTAGTACAATAGTTGAGAAAAAAACACCGAAAATTTCCAATATTCCAAAACTTTATTCAATGGACAGTTTCGCCCGCTCGTACCCACTTCATACTAATCTATTGCCAGATAAGTGAGTGAGTCAGAATGTTTCTTAATTATAGGTGAAATTTTGACTTAGTTCACTTTTCTACTGGAAATTGGTAATTTTCAGCAAATTCCAATATCCATGCCCATAAGTAAGTAATGCGACTTGGACCGATCATTTCTAGGATTTATAAATATATCAATTACTAAATATATTAATTATATTTACAAATATATTAATTATTAAATATGTTAATTATATTTATAAATATATTATTTATAATTAATGAATATATTAATTACAATAAATAGTATTATTATATTCATAAATTACTGTATACTGTGCACTGCTTTCACAAAATACTTCTTTAACTAAAGAATAAATATCAAAATTGTTGAACAAATTCTGAAAAATGTGAATACTTTTACAGACGAGCTTTGTCCTTGTAGGGTCAAGTTTTTTGCTTTCTTAACTGGTTTTTAAAACTACGTTTTTTTAGTCTATTAGCTGTAGTGGTCCTTTCTCCACATGCTGCCAACAGTCACGATGATAGACGGGCATGTTTAGATCGATATAGACTTTTACAACCAGGAATATATCTTTGCTTACGAGGAAAAATAAAATTTGACATAATTTTTTACAAATATGGAATTTATGAAATGGTGTTTAGACAACAAGACCAATTTTAATGGCGTAAACTGTAACAATAAAAAACACATTCCCCCTTACATTAATATTTAGAGATATTACATAATTTTTGAAAAACCGCTGTTTTTAAAATGCCCACAACTTATAAACTATGTGGAATTTTGAGAAGTGGATTGAATGTTAATGTGTGTCTAAATAAGAATAACAATAAATATGAATAAACTCGGCTTTGTCTTAACTCCGCTAATGTCGTTTTCCCTTGTAAGCTCAGATATAATACATTTCTTATAGAGTGTCTGATGAGTATTTCTAGTTTGAAATTTGAAAACCTAGACCGCGATATTATCAATTTTGAATAGGGTTGGTGTGTGGTCCAGCCATTGGTTTAAATTCCAATTAAATACGTGGCTTTGAGCGTCGTCAACACATGGCTTGGATGACTCGTTTGTATATCCAAATAGTGAACGACATCGTTCATTTTTATTAGGTTTCGATTTTGTTCTCATGAAAATATGTGTGAAGTTTTGTTGAATTCGTTTTTAATTGTTTACCATAATAAATGGATGAGCCAGGAGTCACTAAATCTAGTCAAAAAGCGATTCTCCATCGATCAGTATGAATTTTGTTGTGTAGCCATAGGCTTTGTTGTAGTAGTTCATTTAATAAATAATTTAAAAACAAATTTTTGGAACATTTGCATGGGGCTTGTATTAAAACATGGTCCGATATGGTCCATTTCCAACATAATTTGATCGTAACAGCCAAAGTACACAAAAAACCAATATAGAAATTTCAGTTAGGTGAATTGACTTGCAGACACCTCAACCCAGAGTATTTTTGCGTTGATTCGAAAATGTGGGAGGTGAGACCACAGTTTTATCCTGCATCGGCCAATTTGTATGTGACGAATGGCAATGTCGTTCATTTCCAATCGCAGATTTAAGAGGCTCATGTGTGCTAAATTATATCAAATTTAGTGCAATCTAATGAAAGGTATACTCGTATACCCAATAATATAGGTTAAATTAATCATCCAGTCAATTTTATTTTTAAGTTTACAATTACATTGTAGAGTAAGGAATCCTAGGAACTAGGAATTACAGAGAAAATTTAAATTTCCATAAATCATAATATGTATGTTAGCTGCCAGAATGGGTCTGGTGATGACCCCTATTTTAATTCTCAGAATTTAGTTCACCAAACTTGAGATGTACGAAACTCAGTACAAGATCATGGAAGATATGAACCTAAGAATATAGAGATTAAATCGGTCATTTGGATGGGAGATACTAAAAAGGGGCATTCGCATTTGGTCGATTTTTGCCAGGTTTTAGCGTAAATTATCAGTCAATTTAATGGACAACATTTTAGGCTACTGCAGTCTGCTAATTAAAAATGGAAGATTTATTTTCGAAGAAACCTTGTTTTATTGCATTTAACGAGTTAAAAGTTATTAAGAAAATGGTGCAATTCGGAAAATGGGTAAATTTCAGTTTATTCAAAGGACAAAATTTTAGGCTATTGCAATCTGCTAATTGAAAATGGAAAATTGAATTTCGAAAAAATCGTAGTTTACTGCATTTAACGAGTTAAGAGTTATGAAGAAGAAGGTCAAGTTTGCAAAATGGGTAAGCAATCAGTCAATTCAATGGACAAAATTCTAGACTACTGCAGCCTGCAAATTAAAAACTGAAGATTGAATTTCGAAAAAAAAAAACTTAGTTTACTGCATTTAACGAGTTAAAAGTTATGAAGAAAATGGTGAAATTTGCTAATTAAAAATGGAATACTGATTTTCGAAGAAACCTTATTCTACTGCATTTAACGTGTTAAGAGTTATGAAGAAGATGGTCAAGTTTGGAAAATGGGTAAGCTATCAGTCAATTCAATGGACAAAATTCTAGACTATTGCAGCATGCAAATTAAAAACTGATGGTTGAATTTCGAAAACAACTTAGTTTACTGCATTAAACGAGTTAAGAGTTATGAAGAAAAAGGTGAAATTCGGAATACTTTACCAATTTTTAATAAGTTTAATATGAATTTACGACAGTTATCGCATCTACCAGTCAGGAAGACGCACAGAAGAACAAAGTTCAAATATTTTGAAAAGTCATGAAACACATTTGGGCAAAAGATACTTGACATTGTAAACGATCATTCTGGGTGTTATGATTTAGATTATATGAAATGACATGTGCCTTCGTTTCTTCGGGGAAAGGTATGATTAGCTAAATTTCGAAATGATTTGAAATTGCTTAATGTGGCTCATTGCAAGCAGGGCATATCCCTGGCCCTGTCAAAACTTATGTCGCAGCCTCTGTTGGAATTAGTGAGTAATTATGATCTGTAAATAGAGGTGCAAAACCGAAGTGAATATGAATAAATCAGCATACATTTTACTGGGTTCATATCTTTCATTTTTGAGAACTACCGACCGTGGTGCGATGTATACGTATGGATCCAATACAGACATCTATCTTTCTTTGAACCGCACAAATCTTGATGTGATAGGTGGACAGTTCAAGTAGTCATGTAATCGACAAATCTAGTGAATGCTTCTCAAATTGGGACGTTCGCAAATATCATTAAACTGTAAGGCCCATTGAGTGAGTCTACAAATATTATGCGTTCCATCTCACTGAACTCAGCAATGTTTCCTATACCTCATTCAGGGAATGTAAGGGAATTTGTTTTTGTTTTTTTTTTTTTTTTTATCACAAAGAACAGAGCTAAACCAATATATGCTGTATCACATACTGTTTATGAACAACTGCTGAATGAACTTAAGGCAAAGGCAAAGTAATTAACCCACGGAGTAATTCTTAGAAATGCCTGCATCAACGATTTAATATTCATATTCTTTTTTGTTGAGTATTTCTCTACCTACTTGCAACACCCTCGTTCTAATATGTAAATTTATTACTCGGTTTGATAAAAAACCAAATAAAATTTGTTACTTATTCCGGATAAAGAGGCCAATCCCTCCAGAGCAAATAAAAATTCGCATATATCTCCTGGAATGATGAAAATAATTTAATCCTTCCTTGTGCACGAGAAAAAAAGTGGTAAACTAAATGAAATGTTTGACATTTTCAATAAATTTTCCCTCAAACGTAAAGAAAAGTTTTTGTCATTCATTACTGCGACCTTGACGATGGAAAATTTGACTGACTGCAGAGGAGTGAGAAAATCAATTTCTCTCGTTTTTTTCAGCCCAAATCTATTTATTATCCTAAATTCAAGTCAAATGTTTTTGAAAATTCAATGAAATTTGTCAAACTGTCTCATTGGGTTCAGATGTTAGCGAACGGTAAGCACTTATAAATATTCAACTTTACTAAGAAATGCTGCGATTTCGTTGGGTTGAAAATGACTTTGAACCAAAAGACTCACACATATGTATGTACTAACTGTGTATGGGTTTCAATTTAGGCTGGGTTTTTTTCCAGATTCAGTGATTGATATCGATATGTCACGCAGACGCGCATGTGGTTAATGTAAGTGCCTGTTTTTCTTTTCGTTCTTTTGTTTTTGTTTTTTAATTTTTATTTTTGTACTGTTTCTTTGCTGTCGTTGACTCCGCTCCTTTTGCGACTTTTCAGATATCTGCGCCTCCAAATAAATATGTGTGAATGCCAACTGCTGCGGGTGTTTAATCACTCACACTTGTGCACACATGCATGTGTAGACTATAAGCAATATATACGAGTATTTATTATATTAGTTCACAAGAGTAGTTCCACATTCACGGCGTTACTCTAAATCCACTACCATATGAACATAATGCTACGGCCATAACAAATTTATTTGGCTCTTTACGACTTTGACAAGCAGTTGACAAATGTTTACGTTTTACATTTATTCAGACATACAATGACGCATTCACACAGCTACAAACCCGTACACATATTGCATATTTGTAGATATGTAATACAATGACAAACAGGTCTAAATATGTACGGCTGTATGTCGTGTTCCATTCGTGTATTGAATTTTACGTTATTTTGATAATAAATTTTATTTGCCACACTTTTAGTGACACATAAGTAGAGGTAATTTTTCCCTACAGCGAGGCTGGCATTCAATGTAACACAAGAAAGGTGGTTTATATGGCGGCGTAAAGGAAATGACAAACGTAAATATAAAACAACCGTAATTGATGATGGGGGAATGAGAGGATACGTAATCATGAAAATATCCTTTAGATGAATTAAAAAAAAAATTGTATTCTCAATGATGTAAACAAAATTTAATGGATTTAAGTCGTAGTGAAATCGTCATGAAAATAATTAAGAGTCAGCGGAAATAGATCGAATTAAGAAATTACAATGGAGAATTTTCAGCCATGTACGGGGTTAATCATATTAATAACTCTTCACATGTTGAAAATTTTAATAAAAACAAAACCAATTTCAAACTTTGGTTGCATTTTTGTGATATCCTATACCCTTTTCGCCATACAAATGCTATCCGGTGTACGCTAACGGGGATAATTTTGCACGCTAAGTTAAACGAAGATAAGTTGTATAGAAAAGTAGTAATAAAGTATGGAAAATAACAGTGTGACCAAGTTCTCCTACGCAAAAGTAAACAAAAGAATTAAAGAAGAAGGAGAACGTCAAATAACGTAAATACAAATTGTTAATTTTTTGCAAACATCAGTTAGTGAATTTTGGTTTTGTGTGTTATTGACGTTATTGCCGTTTGTAAAAGATCACTACCTAAGAGACAGCAGGCCATTTCATATTCATTTATGGCAAGCACAAGCAGCTTAACTGTGGACGTAGAGGGTGCATATCGGAATCATATTTGGTCCACTGTCGGTTTGGAAGCGTTTGGTGACTACAGTGGTGGTGGGGGTCTAATCGTTATCTTCACTGCCATCTTTAAACTCGGACGGGCTCAGTGCTGAAGAGAACATGGCCACTATTGTCTCAACAACAGCCTGTAAATTCCCTATTTCATGGGCGTCATTGCCCGCTTCTAGCTACTAAGAAAAACAATAGAGTTCAGATTTCCAGAATAATAACAATACTTACATATTCAAAGTTATCCTTCAGCACAAAAACAATGCGTTCCAATTAAATATTAATTTTATTTTATTGATTGCGCGAACAATAAGTTACGTCTATTTTGTAAATGGATGATAAAGTGATTACGAATAAGAACACAACAAAATGAATAAACATTTCATAAATCGGAAAGCTGCCAAGTTAATTTTGCTAAGCGCCGATGCGTTTTTTACCTATGTAGGATACCAAAAAAACGCAACCATTATTAACTCAAACTCAGAATCCTGCTGCCGCTTCAATTTTAAAGAAATCGTCGTTTCTGACTATCAAAGAATCGAAATTTACCTGCTTACTAGTGTTGACTTGTGGTCGAAATTTAAAGGGAAATTGTCAGTGTCCAGACAGAACACATTACTAAATTGTTAGTAGATGGCAGCACATGTAGAAACCAGAACAAATATTGACGGCGGCATCGAACCAACACCGCAACGGGATATCAATGTAATAGGCCAAGAAAGATGAAGCAGGTGCTGCACCCCACCAAGATGATATTTAAAAACGATGAGCTGATAATGGGCATGCATCAGCTATGATTTCAATCCATAAGTTCTGTGTCAAAGCAAGGCAATCTAAAGCGAGTACTAACCCTTTCCTTATATGCAGGAAAGAATGAAGTTTATTCTGCCTGGCCAGATTGGAACTTACGAGGGCGTTCCCAAAACTAGTCGACCTAACAAAGAAGACACAAAAAAGTTGGGAAAAACACTCTGTAGTTTTCTGCACACTCCCTTTTCAGCTTAATACACTTTTCCCAGTTATATTCGAGGGCTTCTATACCCTGCTTATGGTAAGAAATGTCAACTTCCATAAAGTGACCGCCAACCGCAGATTCCACTTATTTACTATTGGTAAAGCTTTTACCACCAAGCAATCTTTTAAAGTTTGGAGATAGAAAATAGTTCGAGTGAGTGCAGGATGAAGCATTACAAACTTTAATTCATTCAATAGTGGATGTGCGAACTAGAGCATTGTCTTGATGAAACAACACTTTATTTTTCGCCGCTGCAATAAATTAGCATGATATTCACCATTGATGGCTTTTCTTTTCGGAAAATCTATATATATAAAAATCAATTGCTGTGCGTTAGTCTCGGTAAAGCTCGAGAACGGTTGGACCGATTTGGCTCATTTTGATCTTAAACTATTGGTAGAGTATTCCGGAAGGTTTAAAAGGTTTTATTTGAAGTGATAGATGGCGTTGGAGATGAGATTTTTGCAATTAATTTTTTTTACCACATTAACATTTTGAAGGCAAAACAACGTTTGCCGGGTCAGCTAGTAATCAATAAAAAAATCCCATGAGCATACCTTGCCAGCAAACGGAACCATATTCGCCTCATTTGGACACGATTCTCCCATTTTAGTCCAGTGCTTTGACTGTTCCTTTGTCTCTGGTATGAATCATGGTTATGAATCAGCACAAAAATTCGGTTCAATTGCGGTGAAACATCGCCGAACACTCTACTGAAACATTTTGACGACGCTGTCTTTGCTCTATTGAAAGCAAGCGCGGCACACAGCTTTCTCATCCTCAAAACTTCGGTCAATATACGATGTGTAGCACATTTTGAAATGCCTATCATTTCAGCTAGCTCATCGAATAACATTTTGTGAATTTTCTTAACAATGTCTAGCGTGGGCACCTCAAGTGGTCGACCACTACGTTTTTCGTCTAGGCAGTTCGTACGGCCCTGTTTAAACTCTGCTACCCTTTATCTTACTGTAGTAGACAAAAGAGCAGACTCCCACAGAGTAGAATCTAGCTCGGCTTTAATATTGGTTAGATTGGGGCCTTCCAAACGGAAATATTCAATTACATAACGGTGACCAATTTTTTTCTTTTATAGAAATTCACTGAGATCGTTTAGTTTTGATGCCTTTAAATAAAAATAGTAAAAACATATATTTTTAACAAAAAAATGCTTTTCAAACCACTGGCACCATTTATACATCAGGTCGACTAGTTTTTTTCTTTTTTCACCAAAATATAGTTTTTTTTTTTTTGTTCAAACTACCGGCACTGTCTGTACTCTAGTTTTGGGACCGCCTCGTAAGTTCAGTAAGTTATAATTTTGCTTCTTTTACTGCTTACTACTTCATTTTTTACTTTACTACTTTACTGCTCTTCTTTAATTCATAGCAATTGATTGTAAGAATCTGGTGATTTATCATGCCCATTCTGGCACTCCTCAAACTTTTCTATTAATACAAAAGATTTTGGCTGAAGATATGTGCAGATCAGTCCATCTGACTGAAATTTCTGTTCTGATTTTGTAGATCGAAAGTGGGAGAATTTTGTATGCTTCAACTGCTTAAACTTTATGGTTGCCAGAACATTTTTCTTAAATTGACCTGGATATTGTGAAGCGATTACAGAAGTTAAATTTATTT
This sequence comes from Philornis downsi, assembly GCA_019455685.1. Lineage (NCBI taxonomy): Eukaryota > Metazoa > Arthropoda > Insecta > Diptera > Muscidae > Philornis > Philornis downsi. The sequence goes on from JAHXMU010000232.1 coordinate 2,397,276, forward strand.
GGTAGTTAATCAAATAAAATCCGCATTAGGTGTGTTGTGTGTTGTGTCATTCGTCAGTCACTGACCTATTTCATTTACTTTTGTCATCAACCAACCTAATTGTAAACGTATGCATACAAACATTTTGTACGGAAATATCTTTTTGATGATTTTTCCAGCGGATGTTTGACAAATTTTGCTGCTCTAAAAGATTCTACAGGAAATTCAAATGTGTAAGTATGTTTTTCCACAAGTTGTCCCGATAAAGATATTTGCCAAAAGCTTTACATCGACAAAGACCCAATGGGCTTTTCCTTTTAACAAATTTCCGAGGAACATAAAAAGGATGCTCGCAAATGAAAAGCCTTCGCGGACAGACATGCTTCGTCAACATTCATACACGTGATATGGGATATAGAGAATATGGGATGTAGAAAAACTCTGATTGATGATAACATATCTAAAGATGAAGATAAACGCGGCAATCTGTCTTGGCAACATCATTCATTCATTCACTTGTTCATCCATTGAAGAGCTTGCGGAAAAGTGGTTTGGGAGTGGAAAGAAAATGAAAAATAAAATCAAATGGATAAATATTATTTATGCATAAGAAACAGCAACGTTAAGCAAAAAAAAAAAAAAGAAAAAAAAAACAACAAACAACGAAACAAAAACGTTCGCAAAGGAAACGTATTGGAGGTGTAAAACATTTAATAGACTGTTGACTATGCACACGAATGAAATGTTGTTGAGCGGGGAAGGATCGGCTTGCCGGAATGGGAAACTGATAAATCACATATTTTCGCTGATCAAATCAATCTAATTGACATTACTCAAATTGATGGCTTAACTCGAATGGAAGCAGTGCGCCCAACGGCAAACAGATGACGAGGAGCTGCTGGTGCTGCAGGACTATCTGGGGGGTAGCGAGAATGCCAGCAATGTGATTTAAATGAGTCTACCAAAACAGACGGTGAATGATTGCTTAAGTTTCAGCAATGTGTCTGTGCGGCTTGCAATAATGACAGCAGGAGGCAGAGCATTTGGTGTGGGGGGAGCAAAATACAGTAGAACTCGCATATATTTCAATACACAATACGAGTGGTTGAATGTTCTACGCACATGCAACAGCAATGAAACATTTGCGTACAGACTTCTATACACCCAATGATTTATTTCATTGATGAACCACCCACTTGATGCCGCCATGGGTTGCTGATATTGATGCTGCTACTGCTGGGGCAGATGAATGGTGGCATCATCAGCGACATTGGCTGTGAGTATGTGTAGAAATGTTTCGACTTAAAAAATGATGAAACACAAGTGAGTTTAAATGGAAATGCAAATGAAAATGCCACAAATACGCGCACAACGCACATGTTAACCCATCTCCACAGGCATCGCGGCGCAATCGGCAACTAAATGAACTTCACTAAAAAGTTTGTCAGGATGCCCTAGATATGCCCTATTCGATACGGTCTAAGGCCACAACTCAGTCATTTTTATATAGCAAAACTATGACTACAGTACAACTGTACAATTCTGAATTGGACCTAACAGATAGGTCTTGTCCACATACTTGATAATGAATAGAAGCGCAATATAATATTAGTAGCAACATAATATACCTATATATGTATAATATAATATTAGTATAGTCCTAAGCCACGCCGCATAAGGCATGCCTTCCTCTATATCCAGCTAGTCTTCGTAAAACAAAGTCCGACAAAAATTCAACCTTTAGTGTATTTTAGGAGTTTCAAAAAATTATAACAAAACTATGGGAAACTAGGAAAACTACATGAGTCTTACATGAAATTGGAATTTGATTAACTTATTTACCGTAATTCAAACACTGAAGTAGCTTCTATAAGTTGACTCCGTTTTTTCGGGAGACAGGGATAAAAAGCTCAAAGAGGGCTATAATACGAGCAATCCCGCCGTGATCAAAAAGTCTCGCAATGTTTATGGCACATACTTGAGTCAAATATATAACATTATGAATGTCAGAAGTGTGCCCCGAACGACCAACAACCTTTAACGATGAATAAATTGGAGGTTTACTCGAAAAATGTTGGCGACCTTGTTGATGATATTATTCGAAACTAGGAACCGTCACCGAAAAGACATTGAATTCTGAAATAGCTTTGATTTGTTTCAGTTTTTTGAATATAAATCAAAAATGTGCAAGGTTTTTATGCTGTTTCCGACAACCGAATCAAAATTATATTGAGTTTTGTTTCGATTTCATACTTCTAAAACGAAATTACAAGGGAGTCTGATTTTGATTCCCTAATTCGAAACGAAATTAGAAACAATTTTGATTTTGATTTAGGTTATAAAATGTTTTGTTTGTCTTTCATTTACAAATTTTGAATTTATGAGAACAAAATTGTTGGACTAGATGTTAAATTTCTGAGAGCCTGGTATCGTGAATTCACAAAATGAATTATGTGAATCATATTTAGCTTTCGCAGTTTGTCGCCAGCCCTTTTTTTCGCCAAAAAACGAAGCTACATTTGATTTCAGTTCTGATCCAGACTAAGAGACGAAACTTTATAGAACTATGTTTTCTTTTCAGATTCTCGGATCAAAATATCTGTTTCATTAAATATATCGATCGACGAACAAAATCAATGCAGGCTTCCGATTTTGTTTCAGGTAGAAAACGAATGAATGAATGTATGAAGTGAGATGAATATAAACCAAGAACACAACTCTAAATTACTTTAAATAAGTTTGCAATATAAAAACGAAAAGAAGGCTAAACTTTCGTGAGGGTCCCTGAAGGTTCCAAACAGATCAGTAAGGCCTATTTTAAAAAATATTTTGTGCCTCAGACGCTCCAGATTTCAATTGTTGCTACAGGTACTCGATTCTTTTCGAAAAATACCGCTGTTGGAAATATCTCAGGAGAAGATTGCGGCTATCAGCACTTTATAAAATGTTCTACTAGGGAAGATTAGACTTGGATATATGCTTATGATATGAAAATTAGGGATTAATAGAGCAAGTAATGTGTCTTAGATGAAGCAAGATCACGTCAATGTCTTTCAAAAATCGAGATTATACTGGTAATTGTTTTTTCGATTACAGTAGAATTATTCGAATTTTATGTACGTCAGTTTTAGCGCTGGGAGTTCAAATAGATTGAAGAGACTCAATATGAATCGCAGCGTGCTCAGAAGGCCATATCGTAATATGGTTATTTGGTATGTTTCGGGGGTTGGAAAACACAAACGGAAAAAGGTGTTGTAAAAAATCTTTTTAGAGAAGATTTCGGCTATCAGCGCTTTATAATATATGGGAAGATTAAACTTGGATCTATGCTTATGCTTCGAAAATAAGGGATTAATAGAGCAAATAACGTGTCTTAGATGAAGCAAGATCACGTCAACGTCTTTAAAAAATCCAGATTATACTGGCAATTTTTTTCGATTACCATAGAATTGTATATTATGAGCTCCAAGCTGCCAACAGGGAAAATCGTTCGAATGTTATTCGACGTCAGATTTTGCACCCGGAGTTTAAATAGATTGAAGGGACTCAATGTGAATCGCAGCGAGCTCAGAAGGCCATATCGTAATATGGCTATTTAGCATGTTTCGAGGGTTGTAAAACACGTTGACATAAGTATTCATATGCACAGATGAATTGGTTCCACATGCCTTTATCCAATTCTCTCGTGCTTTGATAAAAAAATATGCTGCACTTAGTGCAATTGATTGAATGTGATTCTTGAAAAATGTACCGATTAAGTTTAGTAACTCGTGTGGGAAGATTTTTTTCTAACTTAATTCAGCATTGTAATGCAATATAGTAGACAAAATCTTGAGTACTTGCGGTCGTTGAATTAAGAATTACAGGAGAAATATGAAATTTTGATAAGGCGGTCAACATGTATGGGAGGCATCGAAAGGAGCATGGCAGCATCGTCCAATTTCATTCTCGGAGCTAAATTCATTATGCTAATGATGTGTAATAAATTTGACTGAATTCAGCATAAATGCTTGAAAGGTATGAGGCTTAAAAAACGTTAGTTAAGTCCGTCGTTTGTATAAGAATTACCAGAAATGGCGTGGTTACCTGGCCGATCCTTCTTTAAGTATACCAATCACTCTAAATTAGTTTAATGAACCAAAATCTTATTTACTACAATTTACTACCAATTATTATTTATTTACTTATTTTTTACTTATTTACTACCAACTATTAGTCGTAAAGGAAAAATTCAGTTTGGGAAAGTTACTCAATATGTTTGGAATGCACCGTAAGATAGGTTATTATCCTGTTCATTTCTACTCTAATAGGTTTTTTTAGGAGAGGTATCTCAAGGGCATCTATGGTGTGCACATAATCTATATAAACCTAATGATAGTATGGAAAACCCAACCAAAAAGAATGTTTTGTTTCCGAAATTAGCTGAATTATGACGGCTTAACGCTGATCAGGTGTCACTGCATACAGGTTGACATTGCGTTCGCTTGATGCACACCAAATTAAGCGTTGAGATGTTACGTTATCTAGTCCTGTACCTGACTAATTCAAATAATTGAAGAGCTTTGCATTACAAATTCTTAACGAAATTCTGCGAAATGAAAGTGCTGTAAGAAAACCTAATTGCCCCTTTTAAAAATTGCGCTAAATCTAAAACAATGTATGTTGTAATTTGCTTTTAAATATTTAAATTGATATAATTTATAAAATTAATTTTAATTCGTCTAATATTGGAATTGGTTTATTTCGAATTTCTGCTATGCCATAGAGGTAGCAGTCTTCCTAGCAGTATATCGTTTGCTATCGCATGCAATGAAATCAAGTTGCATTTTTCTCTGGACTGTCTTTATGTCGGCTCTGCTATCTACTTTTACCGTTGGTTTATTGTTTGCCAGCTTTAACTCATTTACTATGCGATTGCAACACTTTCAATCTCTTTGCCAATGCTGTGCTGCTATATCATTCCTTTCATTGGATTCATTCATTTCCATTTTGCATGTGGATTAATCTCAGCTCCATTCAAAATGATACTCAGGTGGTTGTCTCTGTTGCACGATGAACCAACGGGAGTACAAAGGCAGGCAGGAGTGAGTGGGTGGCTGGACTTTGCCAAAGGTATGATGTGTTGCAAGTATGTGTGTATGTGTGGTGATGCTGTGGCATCACTCTTTAATAGGGTAAAACGTTGCAAGCACGCAGCTTAGCATTCACATGAAAATCCATCATGGCATTCATTTCATCGTCTCTCCTACTACAAGAGATTTAAATGCTCAACAGCATCCCCATTAGATTCACCAACAATGGCAGCAGCAACAGCAACAGCAACAACAAAGGAGCATCGCACTCTACTTAAGTATTCCGATTTAAAAATTATGCACATCAGAGCAGACAATGGAATGAGTTGACGACGATGACACCGGTGCGTATGAGTATTCACTCGTATTGGCAACGGTGTGTGTTGAGTGCTGGTCCTACTCATTCTCGGCATGACGAGAATGGGCAATTTTAAATTATTTTCGTGATTTAAATTCAATTCTGCTATAAATTCAATTGCATTCAGGAGAAATTTGAATGCTCCACCGAGGTATGCAAATATCTCGAATTCACTTGTTTGTTTAAATTCACTTGACATTTGAGTGGTGATATTTTTATAGTTATTTCCGAGATTGAAAAGTTTACTAATAATTGAAGCGCTACAATAATGTACACGACACTAACCGTATTTACAACAAGATATTTGATGATAATTCTATATCATAGATGATATGGAATAAAACGCTGAATGGACATTGTCATTTTCCATAAACACTAATAAAGAGAGAGAGAGAGAGAGACAGGCGTTTATAGGCGATTTTAGCATTTAATGACAAACTGTAGTTTCATATTTGTTTAGTATTTTTTGACACTTCATCAGAGGCAGACTTAGCTTGACACAACGCTTGCCAATCACTAAACTGCTTTATCAGCGCTTCACGAGGAATTTGTTTTGTATACATTCGAGGACGATCCCAAAAGAAGCCGACCTAACAAAGAAGACACAAAAAAGTTGGGAAATACTGGGAACTAAGAATTGCCAAAATCCTTAAAATAGCCATCAACCGTAGATCCAACATCTTCATTATTGGAAAATCTGTTACCATCTACCTATTTTTTTCGAGTTTGTAAATGGAAAATAGTACGATGGAGCTAAATCTGTCGAATAAGGTGTGTGATGAAGCATTCCGAATTTTAATTAATTAATTTTGGCCATCGCCAAATTGGAACATTGTCTTAATAAAATAACACTTTCTTTTTCGCCAAATGCGGCCTTTACTCCATAATTTCATCATCCAAACGCCGCAATAAATTAGAATAATATTCGCCGTTGATGGTTTTTCCTAATCCTATGATTATCCCAAAAAACAGACGCCATGCCCTTGGCGGCATATGGAACTATGTTCGCCTCTTTTGGGCACGATTCTCTCACTACAGTTCACTGCTTTAACTCTTATATTGTCTCAGGTGTGAAGTGATGGCCTCATGTTTCATTCATTCAAAACCAATGCAAAAATTTGGCTTTATTGCGGTAAAACATCGCCAAACACTTTACTGAGATATCTTCATATTCATATTCATATTCAAATCTTCAATCAATATACGATATATATTGACTAGCTCACGCGCCTTCAGCAGACGATCATCCAATACCATTTTGTGGATTTTCTTCACCGTGCCTGGCGTAGACAACTCAGTTGGTCGAGCACTACGGTTTTCCTTTTAGCAGCTTGTACGGCCTCGATTAAACTCTGCTACGCAATATTTTACGGTCATGAACGAAGGAGCAGACTTCTCCAGAGTAGAACCTAGCTGGGCTTTAATATTTTTGGACTGTGACCTTTCAAATGGAAATATTGAATTACTTAACTGTGACCAATTTTCCATGTTTGGAAATTCACTGAGATCGTTTACTTTTGATGGATTATATAAAAATACTAAACAACGCGGCGCCTTCGAACTTAAAACATAAGTTTTATGAGGTTATTACTTTTCATCAAAATAATTTTTTTCAGAACTACTGGCACCATCTACACATCAGGTCGGCTAGTTTTTGATCCGCCTTCGTAGAAAACTATTGAACCATAGAAAGTAAATTTTTGGTGACTCTTCAATGCGTTTACCGAATTTTAAAATTCATATGCATTAAATTTCTAATTTTTTAAAAAAATATATTGAAACGCAGTCTTTAATTCAATTATTTCATAATAATGCTGGAAACCATTTATATATAAAAGAAATATTTTATATACATATATAGTAGAAAGAATATATTTTATACATATTATTATACTTATAAAAGTAAAAACCATCAGGGGACTGGTGAGCAGAGGAAGGACATCACCATCGAAATTCACCAGATATCAAAAAGGGGTCTTTTCCAATTACAAGTTAGTTTGAAGTGGCCTTCACATTAAGTAATAAATATTTAATTTTTTTAATTTATGGGCAAAAATTTACAATTAACACTATTTGAAGTTATTTAGTTCAAATTGATTAAAGGCAATTTAATGCAATTCTATTTAATTTTACATAACTCAATTAAATTCAAAAGAATTCAGAGTAATTCATGGTAATTCAAACAGCTGAAAATGTGAACAGAGTTCAGTGTCTTGTTGGCGTAAGAGCCAATCACGCGCAATTTTGATTTCGTCGATTCTGGACCGATAATTTTGATGAAAACTAAAATCGCTAAAATAATGAAAATTGTCAAGACCGACCGTCGAACAAAAATCGGATCATTTTAACTACACTAAATAAAGTCTTCAACGTCATGTAAAAATAATGGATTTAGTTTTATTCGGAAGGTAAAAAATCGATGAATGGAATGAAACATAATATCCACTAATTCACTTATTACTTTCGTAATTTCATGCGAACGAATGAAAGTATATATCGTTCGATAACACAAAGACTTTAACATCCAAAAAGGAGCATCTAAGATAATTGGTAGGGCGGCCCTAATTTTTCAATTTTCTAAAAGTTTAGCTCCCAACACCCTGTCTTGTTCCATTCAACAAAACAGCGATATGTGCAAAATTTAAGCTCAATTGGGCAATTGCAAGGCGACCCACATCGGCAATGAACTTTTGTTTGCCATAATTCGAGAACGCCTTGTCCGATTTTATTTAAAAAAATGTATAAAAATTAGAAACTACAATACCTTTAAACTATTCCTATGCCATTTTTCAACATAGTTAACATTTTCACAGTTAAAAATAAAAATAATATTTTTTACTTAAATATTTTATTATCACACAGGGTGACAAAATGAAGATTTTTAGGGATGGTATTTCATTTTGATAAAATTTTTAAATTAATATTAATAACACAAATATTCCATAATTATAAAAAACCTATTTACAATACCGTAGGGATGTTTCTTCGATGTTTTTAAGAAAATGACATAATGAAAATGCAGAACATAGAAACACAGGTGCATTTTACGATACTCACAGGTGTAGAAAAGGTTGATAGACTGCAATAAAAGTAAGTTTTCAAGGCAGAGGGCAATTATTGGGAGTCCCTGAAATCCCTAAATCTTCAGGAGAAGACCAAGCGATGGCTGTTTACCAAACGACAAAATTCAAGAACTTTGCTGTGATACAACAACAATCAAGACAGGTCGAGTAAATGGTGCCTGCACAAATCTAGAAAAGTTGTTCAATCCTGACCTGTTGTAACTTTTAAGAGACATCTTGAAACATGCACACCCTCAAATTTGTCAGATCATAGCCTTGGGTTGTAAATGGGCTACATTGGCCACATATTCTGATAGCTTCCATATAAACATATGAACACATGGGATATATCGACCATTTCTATGAGAGGTAGTAAAAGGGGCATGGCCAGCTGATCGATTTACCCAGATTTCACAAGCAATTATAGAGCAAATATTGAACAAGAACTCAGTTTACTGCGTTTAACGTGTTAGAAATTATAGGAATAATATGGAATTTTATGGAATTTTGTCAATTCGTTTCATGTCTTTTCGGCGTTTCAGGTATTTTTAAGTCGATTGAGTGACGTAAAACTAAGGTTATAACCGGGGAAGGTTAATGAGATTTACCAGCCCACTAGAACCACCCATTTACATTGACCGAATATTTGCTTTTGTAACCTGCAGTAACTCAACTTTTCGCATTGCTTTTTAAAGCTTGGTAGAAATATAGAAAAATCGGTCGATACTCCATACCGATGGCCAATATAATATGTGTATTCTTACGTTCATATCTTTTATAAAGACAAATTTCACACACACACACAGCGTCTGCCAAAGTAGGATGCCAGAATCGAAAGAAAGTGCACTGCCACAACGACCCGTTTTTCGAAGTTCAGTGGTTCCTCTTTAATTTCGAGGTATTAGCTTAGAGTAATCTAGATTTTTGTTCACTAAGTTATATGATAATTCTTTATCGAACTGGAGAAAAATTCATAAACTAACAACGCCTCTTCTGTGAGCTCTAATGCAAACAACTGATTTAGTCGACATGTCCTTACCAACACACCGTTCATTCAGTTTAACTGACTTCAGTTAAATTTGGCACATGAATAACTATACTAAACTGCTCTAATAATAAAGTTGCCTCGCTCATTCTGATACCTCCCGTACAAATGGACCCATTTATTGAAATTGAATTTTCGCGCACTTCCCTTATTTATATCCGGAAGTAATTTAAATTGTTGTCGATTATATTATATATCGTTATAATGCTAGATAAAATATGAAAATCGACCAAATAAGCACACCTTCTCTGATACTTCCCGTACATTCTACTCGTATATTCCGGTATTTGTGTCTTTCAGTGAATTGCATTACGTTCAGTATAGACGAGCCCACAGCTGGTATTTAGTACTACGATTGAAAATATATGCTGGCGCAGCAATTGCGCTATAATAAGAAATTCATACAAATTTTTTTCTTAATCAATGTATTTCATTTATTTATTTTTTTTTTTTATTGCATAGAAAATTGCATTTTATTTTATACAATTAATTGGTTTTGAAGACGGTAGACCGTAAATGACCTCCATTCCATTCACGTGTATACGACAACTGATCAGAAAATTATTCGTTTTAGTTTTATTTGGTTTCGTTTTGCACACCTCTTGCTTGGCATAACCCCATAAAAAAAGTCTGGTGCAGTCAGGTCAGGAGACTTTGGGGGCCAGCGGACAAGTAGAGTTTCTGGATAGTAATCTATCTTGGGAATTTTCGTTGGAGCTCCACCATAACCGGTCTAGCAGTTATTCCATCTTGCTGAACTAAATACTTTTGAAACGAATACGACTTCGGCGCAGTTCTGGGGAAAAAAAAACTTCTTCAACATCTTTTAATAATGGACCCCACTGGTCCCTGTTTTGTATTTGTAGTACGAATTGTGCGCCACCCTGTAGATAATACTTCCACAACACGGCAAAAATCAGTAGTCTTTCTAAATTTTCCAGGCGGGGGACTGTAAGGATTTCGACGTATAAATAAAAGTCTGATTAAATACATGAGAACAAAAAGAACTTTACTATTGAAAGGTTATACAAGGAGTAAACTTAAAATTAGAAACGTGGTTCATAGCCGCACTATATCGAGTCGTACTCGTGTTACTGATAGCACAAATTCGTATTTGGATTGTGAAGTACCACAGGGTGATATATGCATGTATATAACTTACAAGGGCTTCAGAAAGTTGAAATTTTTGCTTCTTTTATTGCACTTCAATCCATTTGCAGTATTTTTTAATAAGAATCTAGCAATTACATTTAATAAAGTATATTCAAATTCCATCGGAATACTGTGAACATAATAGTAGTTATACTCGTATATACCATTTCCTACATTTGGTGTGCATATCCAGATTGGTTTTACGGGGTATCATGATCTTTTTTCACTTTTCTGTCAAGTACAAATATGGTTACAATCATTGCAGCGGTTGTAACATGTGTTGTAAGTGCAGAAAATGGGAAAATTGTTACATTTTTTTTCTAGAATCATATTTGTTTTGTATCGTTTTGCTATTGCATACATGAATATCTTTACAGCAGTGTATGAAATAAACGTTTTATAACATTTATTTTGTATTCCAATTGACATGGGTTTACAAATATTTATCAAAAAAGAGGTAATTGATGCGATATGTTAACGTAAATGCATGAAGAAGATAATTTTTTGAACATTTTTTAGCTTTTTTTAGCTAACACAAATAAAGAAAAACCAAATTTGTGTGCAAACAAATCTGTAGTTGTTGTCCTTTGTACAGTTTTTCGTATACATTAAAATCCCTGCAAATCTTTAACGACATTCTTTTTAATGTACTAAAACAAATCCTGATATTTGCGCCTTCGTTTTTTGTATACTTTTTTCTCATTACTCTTGTTGTTCAGTCATCCTTTTTAATGGCATTACATAACATCGAGATGAGTTATAAGTACTCGTACATCAATGTACATTTACACATTATATACCTATATATATATATATATATATATATATGTATGTATGAGGACATCCAAAATCCTATAAAAACAATATCAAGTGATTGTACATAGTTAACATATGTATGCCCTGAAGCGCATGCCAGGCAAAACAATAGACGGAAATGTATGCAAAACATCCCGAAATCCTTATACACCGCTTGCCAAACAGGCATACATATATGCTTTTAAGTGTACGAGTATGTATATCCCCATACTAATACAAATCGTTTCTTTATAAGATAAACTCTTACATGAATGATGTCTGGTCTTAATACACATACTCGTACACATTTCGAAACCTACACTCAACGAAGAAAGATGGCGTAAAATATAACATAACCCCAAACAACAAATACTCATGTACATTAAGGTGAGTCGCGAAAAAAATTGCTCTCCACCACAAAAAATAAAATTTTGAACATTTAAAGATAATTTAGAATTTAGAATTCAGTGTGCTTGGAAATGTTGAAAATAAACGTAAACAGTGGAACAGGTAGAAGTTAGGCAGATGCATAGCCCTATTACTGTCAAGCATACAAAATCATGAAATACTTAGACTATCTGGTTCGAAAGGGAGCAGTCATTTCACCACCATCCCATCATCCCATCCCATATTGTAGTTTCGAAACAAAAAAAAATTAAGCTAGCTTTTCTGTTGGACTTAAAATCGTGGAAATAAAAGGCGTCAGATTTAAAACTGGGTATATGAAACATTTCCGTAGCACATCTTGTTTAGCAACGTATCTTCTCCGCTAATATGTCTATTTCGATAAACTTCGGATGATAACCCGGATAAAAGTGCTATAGGCTGCAAAAGCAGTTTGTTGTCCCAGCATAGACGTACGAGGTATATTAAGAAATTTGTGTTTTTATACTTATTTGTATGTCCTCAATCAAAGGCATGAAGTTATGTTATGTATAATTTTATATGGCAAAAAAGTGTAATACGCTGAACGATATATTTACAGCATCATATATCTTTTAGCCAAATGTATTTCATGACTTTTAAGAAGATATCTTCGCGAAAGTTCAGTTTTGTTTCGGCTTTGATACAGTAAATTTATATAACACATTCATTTGTTATTTACCTGCAGCAAAATTAGAAATCTTTGAAACCATTGATTCTATTTCTCTATCGTAACATTATGATACAGATATCTTGATTCGACGTTGAACACGTACCAAATTTTACAAGATTTAATGCAGCTATATATAATATGTCAACCGATGAATTTATTGATAAAATCAGTTGTTTGTAAGGACGGGGGCTTGTGATTAATTGGTCGATTTTCTAAACATTACCAAACATTATAAAAATTTAATATAATAATATGCGGGTTGAATCTGTGAGGTGCTTGAAGGGACGCGAATAATCAGTTGTTTTTTTTTTTTAAGTTCTATCGAGCACTACAAAACAATGTAGTGGACAAAACATTAAATTGCTGCAGTCTCCAAATTATGAGATACAGGGAAAAAACTTAATTTTGTATCAATTTTAACAAAATATAACCCATTTACAATTCCCAGCTGATGTCTGATAAGCTATTTGACTTTGCTATTTTTTAAAAAGTTTCGTAAAGAGCAAAATTTCGGATGAATGTATACAAAAAAATTGTGGAATATGTTCTGTTTGCTTGAATAGACGTATTTTAAATAAAATTAAATAAGAGAAATTAAAAGTCCCATTTCTTAGTCTACCTTCATTCGTTCGGATGAAGGATGAAATGTAATATTCGGAAGGAAGCGTTAAAAGTGACAAGTGTTTTCTTACCAAAGGTGTTTAAGGACATTTTAAGTCTATCGAGCATGTCCATCTGTATGGCGGGTTGGTTGACAGGTATGATAACTGCCGGAAATGTTTATGAAGTTTCTTTAATCTTTGCTCAGCCCCTCATTTTATAACATCGTAGTTAAGAATTGTAAATGAAAACTCGACTAAAAACGTTTGGTACCTCTCATACATATTGAATGATTTCACGAAAGTAAATTTGTTCGCTTTAATCCTTCATTCAAAAATTGTAAGGACTTAAATTTTTATTCTTAGGAGAAATCTGTTAGAATTTCAAATACTCAATCGACTAACTATCTCTTATCTGGTACTTTCCATACAAATTACCGATATAACTCATATATTCTTAGATACATGTTCCGTATGTAATCTACCGTGGCTCAATGGTTAGTACATGCAACTATCGTCCCCATGATCCCGGTTTCAACACCGCAGACAGTCGAGTAATCGATAAGTCTGATAAATGCTTCTCAAACTAAAAGTAGGTCCCTTGAGTGGGTCTAAAAAATAGGAAGCGAGTAAGATCACTGAACGTGAGGAACTTTCCCATATATAAATCATTGGAATGCAAAGGAATTTGGTACATATTCCGTATATAGTTGCATAGAATTTAGCCGACTTCGGTATTCGTCAAACTTTTACCAAGTTAGATTCTCAGAATCAAAGCGGAGCGCATTGCCGATAAACTGGTCGAATTTCAGAAATTATGTATTTCCCAAGTAATTTCAGCAGTCTAAGTAGCTTTTTGCCCATTGTGTTAATTAATTGTACAGGGTGGCGCATAAGTAACGTTAAGATGTGATCAGTGAATACATTTTTTGTTTAAGACTTTTTTTCGTCTCTTTACAGAATTAACTAAATAATATTTGGGAAATTTATGATGGAAAGGCTCAACACAGAACAAAGAACCAAAGTTGTTCAATTTGACTTTGAACGTCAGTATTCGATTATTCAGATCATATCGAAATATCTTTCATGTTTGAAATGCTCCTATCGCTCCAACAATTTACCGATAGGTTCAGCGTTTTGAGCAATCAGTGGCTGTCTGTAAATTGCATAAATAAATAAAGCATAAGTTTTATAAAATATAATTGTTTGTTTATTTATTGCATGATTAAAGAATTGGGAATAATCAACCAGACTACCTTCCCTGCTCTTCCTCTCTGGTCATCACCATATAGGTTACCTAACTTAATTTATACATTCCACCTTCAATTTTATTGCATAAGATTCTGCGAATGGAAAAAAGCAACAAAACTCAGTGGTCCTTTTATAATATTTGAGTGGAGGAGTTCAGAACGTCATAATTTTGCTCTTATTATTGTGGTTTAATTCAGAGCATTTTTTTCAAGTAGTGATTTGTCACGCCCATTCTGCCGCTCCTTACACTGATACTCCAACGCAAAAGGATGTTTTATAAAGGTATTGTTATTTATTTTTGGCTTGTAATTTAAAGCCTTCCGGCCAACTATAAGTAAATTACAATATGCAACAATTCATCTATTAGATTTAATCTCCTCAATATTATAAGTTAAAAAAAAACACGTAATAAAAATTAAATATAAAATTTATAAAAATATAATATGAAATTATGATATAAAAAATTATGAAAAAAAGACTAATTCAAAAGTTAGAAGTTAATCGGTATACAATCTGGAAATATAAGATAATCGGTATGTAATAAAGGCTGCTCACAATTTAATTGATTACGGTATTTACAGATTTTACAATAAAATCTAAAAGTGTTGTAGAATGTGCCTTTTGTAAGAATCAGGACATAATCTAAAACATTTTAAATGTCTTGGTAGTAAATTGTAAATTCGAGCTCCTCTTACTACAAAAGCACGACCCATGAGTGTGGTTATTTCAGGAATAAGAAGCTGCTTAAACGATTTAAAAACAAACTGAGGACTACACAGTCGAACAACTTTATAAAATAACAACAAAGACCTCAAATTGATATAATTTTTAAAACTACAATCCAAGAAATGCTTAACATGCGGTATTATATGGACACTATGTCTCAGTGAATACAAATATCTCATAACTCTATTAAACGCCATCTGATTTTTCCTCATATTTTGTTTATTAGTGCCACTATATAACTCTAATCAATAGAGAATACTAGGCATGATATAAGCATGAACCAATTTCTCTTTAATCGGTCTGGGCAACACTAAATCAATGTTATAAAGACTTTGCAGTGAATAATTTAAACGCCAAACTACATTATCCACATGATAGTTAAAGCTTAGTTTGTTATGTAAAACTACTCCCAAACAATATACACTGTGGACGATTTCAATACGTGTGCCACGATAAAACAAACTCAGGTTTAATTCACGATTAGAAAAAAACATAGCTTTTATTTTTGGAATGTTGGTTGAGAGTTTATTTTCCGTCATCCATGAGCAGATCAAATTTAACGTAAAATTTATACTTCGTTTGCAGGACAGCAGCAAACTGTTATTCTCTCTTATAGAGCAAATGCATGTCATCTGCAAATGAATGGGGAATGAATGTATCATCAATGATACGAAACAGATCATTCAAGTACAAAAAATAAAAAGTATTGGACCAAGTATCGAACTTTGAGGAACACCGGTTTGGACAGGTAAAACAGAAGACAACGAATCATTGACATTCATTGACAACAACATATTGACTCTTAGCATACAGATGTGATGAAATCAATTGGCTGGTATTAATGTCGAAATTAAAATTGGTGTATAACTTATCCAACAAGGCACCATAATCAACACGATCAAATGCTTTTCTAAATCCAAGGACAATAACACACAAACCTTTTGATTATATACTTCTTTCCTTATGGTATCTGGAAGACCAATAACTAGTCCAGTGGTACTCCTATAATTTCGAAATCCACATTGACAGTTATTCAGCAATGACTTACTTTCAATGGAACGCAATAACTAACACTTTAAAATATGCTCCAAAATCCTTCCCTTATTGGATTTTGGCATAATGAAATTGGTCTCAAATTTTCGAAATCACTGCAGTCATTTTTCTTTTTAATTGGGATTACCTTAGCCAACTTTCGCTGAACTGGAAAAGAAGTTGTCATTTTGATCGTGTTGAATAAGTGCAAAATATGGTATGAAATAAATGAAAAAATTATTTTTAAAAATTTCAATGAGAGACCATTTGCCCCTGGAGCATTAGACTTAATAGAAGAATACACGATATGGGATACGCAGTTACGTTCATTTGGTTGCCAACAAAATGCGTATTTTGTTGTTCAACGTCAATTTATTTATTTATTTATTTGTATTGCTAACTAACAATAATAAAATTGTTAAACGTCAATATTGTCAAAATTACCTTGATTGCAAGTATCACTCATTTTCATCAATGCGATTCCACAGTGTTTTGACAAGGATAGTGTTTTCGAAAAGTGCAGCATCCGCCTCAATTTTCAGTTTTCTACTGACACTTTCGCAACGATTTCTGGCCCCGCAATACATTTCCCAGTTAACATCATTGGCATCATTAATATATTCTGAATAAACTAAATCACGTATTGAACGGTGGTAAAGAATTTGTGGCTATGAGTACCATATATCATGCGGCTTACATATCTTAGTAAAGGGTGTCCCAACAAGAACGCAAGATTTAAATTTTAAATAAAACACAGATATTTGAAAAAAAGTCATGAAACTTTATTATACCGTAAAGTAAACAGAATGAGGTTATGCATGGAACAACACATCGGGCAGATGGCCGCCGCAGCTTTGCTGGCACACACGTGACCTTTTAATGAAATTTTCAACGGCCGTTTTGCACAAATGCTGCGGTATTTCATTAATTCAGCCTCCAATTTCTTCCTTTAAGACTTGAGTCGTCGCCGGTTTATTCGCGTAAACCATCGACTTCAAAAAACCGCAAAGAAAAAAGTCTAATGGTGTTAAATCGCACGATCTAGGCGGCCAATTCTGGTCTCCAAAACTCGAAATAACACGTCCGGGAAATGACTGATGCATCAATTAAATCATTTCTCTGGCTGTATGACATGTGGCACGTCTTATTGAAACCACATGCCCTCCACATTCATTTCTAGGCACGTAAAAACTGGTTATCATTTCACGATACTGAACACCTTTGACTGTTTGCACTTGACATGCCTCATTTTTATAAAAAAAAGGTCCAATGATTCCTCAAGCCCAAAATCCACACCAGACAGTGACATGCTGAGGATGTATTTCGTTCTCGTGAATCACTCGAAAAGTTTCTTCACCCTAAATGCGACAATTATTGACGAAGCCATCAAGATGGAAATGGGCTTCGTCACTGAAGATGATTTTATCGGCAAAATCAGCATTTTCATGTTGCCTCTCCAATACCCAATTAACGAACTCCCTTCGCTGTCCATGGTCAGCTGGCTTCAGTTCCTGAGTCAATTGAACTTTGTATGCATGAAGATGCAAATCTTTCAAATCAAAATTCGCTGCATAGTGGATTTGGAGACACCAAGTTGCTGAGCTCGGTGTCGAATTGAGGTGGATGGAGTTTGGGCGACATCATCACGTACAGCTGCGACATTTTCGTTCGATCGACCCGGTCGAAGGCGCGTTGTTGTCTTTACATCACTAACAGACTCAGTTTTGACAAATTTATACATTAATCTTTTTAAAGTTGACTCTTTTGGAGCATTATTGTGACCCCAAATTGATCACAACTTGCGAACTGTAGCCGCAAAACTTTCACCATTTTGGTAAAACAATTTCACAATGAGAATGCGTTGTTCATTTGTGTAGCGCTCCATTTTTACTAACCTCGTACCTTCTACTAGCAAACAATAACAATTGTTCAAATGTCAAACAATGACACTTCGAATGGCGCCAAATTTAAATGTTGCGTTCTTGTTGGGACACCCTTTATATCTTAACCCAAATTTCTATACCGGTTTTTAATTACATTTTATGTACTGCACTTGTAAATATTTTGCTACTATAACTGAATTTGTGCAAAAAATTTCCACTATGCTACACAGTGTTACATATGAAGAAGCAAATGGCAACAATGTAGGAATGAAGGCAACCGGAAGGACGCCATAGTGAAGTGTATGTACTGTAAACTCACATGTTTACATTTAACCCCGCATGCAAAGTAAATTGTATAACAACACAGTTATCCTAGTCCCCACACAAACACTTGTAACCGTAACCAACACCAATGTCTGACTGGTTCGCTGATGACGGCGGAGATGGATGACATCGTAGTGGTTATCGTCGTTTGCTGGAAAACTTTCAGTGATATGGAAATGCGCCAAAATGAAGTTGAAGCATAATTTATTTAATCATTCTGTTGTGTCTTTCCTTTCGGAAAGCACGTACTGTACTTTTTTTTCCAAAGAATGACATTGCAAGGACGATCATAAACACAATAAAAAATAGCAACGTATAAGACGATGTCAACTAAATTGTTGTTACAAGATAAAAATGTTATTTGGAGAATTGTTTTGCAAGATTTGAATTAACCAAATACAAGCAAAGAAGTAATTAGGTAATACAAATAAGTGGAAATCGGATGTTTCATCCCACAGGTGTTTGCGTAATTAATCTGCTGAGAGTAAATTGTGATTATTCTGTAGATACTTAGAACCGAAAAGAAAAAAATAAAATAAAAAGTATATAATTACCAGTACACTGATTTGAAAAAATTGCTCAAGGTATATATCTGTAGACATATTTTGGTTGGGAAAAGGCAAAAAATTCATTGCAACAAATCCGCCAAAGACGCGTTTTACTTTTTGCGTGATTAATTAATTTATTAGCAACAATATGTATCAATGAGTTGGAATTATATCGAAGTCTATTATTTCGTATAATTTCTAAGTTTCAAGCTGGCCAATACTTTGTACTTTTCTTTTCAAAAGGCGTCTCAACTAATAGACCGATTGTCATGAAATCTCCGTTGTTACCAAGGAAGGAATATTACATTACAATCCAACCAATTATTAAAGACAAAATAAAAATATTTGACACATATCTAAGTTCGAGCACAAAGCAGGCGGTGGCAGTTATCTATTCATAAATCTCTAAAAGCGGGCAAAGTAATCCACCGATCATCATGAAAATATGCCATTATATTACTTAAGATTGCAAATTTGTGTTGCTATCGATCATTATGATTGGGAGAGAATTTATAGCATCGTCCAAATAACCTAAGGGTTGGAACGGGTGTGACGGACCTGTGATTTTTATCGCTATTATTACAGCACACACACACTTCATGGTCAAATTTAGGTGAGTCTAAAAACAGGATACGTGTAAGCTTAATGAAAGTAAGGAGCTCTTCCATATCACATTCATGGAATGTAAGGAAATCTATCCTTTTTTTCTGTTTTTTTATTATTATTTGTTGATACTGATGTTAAATATCTGTTTATATTTTTAGAAATGTCCATAGAACCCTCCATTAATTTTAATGCAGCAAGCTACTATAATTTAACAAATTTCAATACCAAATTTTTTTATTATTATTACTCTTATAAAGGGTGGTTTCTAATCGTAGTAGTAGTAATCGAATAAAACACTCAAATTTGCATCACATATTAAATTTTTTTTATCAGAATCAATAAATTGGCCTTTGCCATTTATTTTTTTAAAGACAATTTCATGTAAATGTTGTTCGCGGCTCCGTCTCAAAATGTCCATTTGGAAGGTCCAATTTCGAGCATTTCGGTCTGTATTTCACGAATGAAGCGAGTTAAGGTCGGACTCTAAGACGACAGAAATAAAATAACAAATCAAGATCAGTCTCAGTAAATGACCAAAACACAGACATTATTTTATCTTAGTATTTAAGAAACACATTTAAACTGTAATAAATATGTAAACACATTTTTGTCTAGACTAAGTATTCTTCTGTAAATAAACATTATCTTTAAACTGATAAAACCACTAATCCTAAACTAACAAAAAACATATTTAAACCACGGACACAATAACCCTTATCATTGACACAATTGGTCCTAAACACAAATTGAGAAGACTAATTATTAAACTAAGGAACAACCTTAAACATTTGTTCGTTTAGGAAAACACACGTTAAAAGATAAGAAACTCATATTCATCACAACTGATAAAGAATTTAGTATTTAAGAATGGAAATAGAATTGTAGGGCAGTTAGTTAAGAAAATACCACATAGGAACACATACGTGTTAGGTGCTAACTCAAAATCAATAAATATCATAAAGAAATAAAGACGCATAGCCGTCCAAAAAAGTATATTTTTTGATTCAAACAAAAGTGGCAAACTTTAATTCGCGTGATATGTTATCCTGTAAGGCTTCAATACTGTTCGGCTTGTCCATATAGACTAACGACTTGACATAACCCTACAAAAAATAATAAAGAGGCGTTAAATCGCAAGATCTTGAGGGCCAACTCACAGGATCAAATCGAGATGTAAGCTGCTCACCAAATTCATCCCTCAACATATCCATTGTTTCACGAGCAGTGTGGCATGTTGCACCGTCCTGATGGAACCACAACCAAACCAAGTTCAACTCAGCCAATTGGGGCGAAAATTGTTCCACGGTCGTCTTTAAAGGGACACCATAAACCACACCAGACTGTCGTTTTTTCGGGATGCATCGGTAATTCATGTATAGCATGTGGCTGTTCATCACTCCAGATGCGACAGTTTTGCTTGCTTACGTATCCGTTCAGCAAGAAATGAGCACCATCGCTGAACACAATTTTTCGATAAAACAGCGGATTTACATTGAGCTTTTGTAAAGCCCATTCACCAAAAATTAGACGTTGTGGTAGATCATTCGACTTCAATTCTGGCGTGAGTTGAATTTTATAGGCTTTTAAACCCAAATCGACGTGTAAAATTGTCCTAATGGTTGCGTAACACATGTCCAATCGCTAAGAACGGCGACGAATTGACATTTCACGATCGTCATTAACACTGGTCGCTACGGCTGCAATATTTTCTTCGGTACGCACTCTATGCATGCGAGTCGATGGTTTTATGTCCAAAAAAGTAAATTTGGTGCGAAATTTGGGGATAACAGCACGAATTGTTGATTCAGCAGATCGATTATGACGACCGCAAGATGGTCGAACGACATTACCAACCAGTGCTGCCAACCTGAAAAGCTTAAATCTTAAAAAATCACCCTATATATCCTGAAAAATCGATGGCGATGATTAGCACATGTGACTATCGTTCATGTGATAGCGGGTGCAATTCACAATACAGCCACCTATCATTATTTGGGCAACAGTCACTTCGATGTGTCTCATGAACACTTCGAGCAGTTGAGTAATCGACAAATCTTTCAAATGCTTCTGAAACTATGACGTCCCGAATCGCCGTTAAACTGTACGTTCCGTTCATTGAGTGTAAAAGTAGGACGCGTATAACCTTACTAAATGTGAAAAACTCTCTCATATCTTGTTCATGGGTGCAAGGGAATTTGTTTCTGCATATCTCATAAACTATAAGGTATATACAAATTATATTTTGTATATATAAGTATATATACAAGTGTGGAAGGAAAAATAGTAGAAGTAAAAAATGGGAGGTGTCATTCCTCTTCTTAAAAATCCGTTAAAGTGGCTAAGTTAACGGGACAACCACGAAATTGTCGTGCGCTAAATGAGATTATGATTAATAGCGGCGTGCAGCTTCCACACAACTTAACATTTTTATCGGTTATATCTTACGGACTATTAGAGTTTTATATATAAGATGTTGTATTGCACTTATAATTGAGCATTTTTTTTAATGTCTTTCTACAAAATTCTCATTTTTTACCATAAATAACCCGGACCGTATTGGAAACGAGAAACAAACAGTGTGTGAGATATTAACGAAATTATTTTTTTATTTGAAAGACACATTTATCCTATTACATATGGAATACAACGTAATTCAAGTGCCTGCGCGGCTATGTTCGGTGGGTGTGAATCGCACACGGCTGTGTTGACTTTAAAGGCAATGGCCGGTTGAGGTTTATTGACAGTAAACTCAACATGAAAAAATCTAGCTGATTCATATCGCACGATTTTGACAGCCAATTCGCATCACCTCCGAGAGAGACAATCGTACACTTAAATCGTTGTGCAAAATGTCCATTACAGCATTTCGTCTATGTCCACATTGTTCAAATTGGCCCAAAAGAAATTAGTTATTATTGGTGTGTAGTGCTTGCCGTTGGCAGTATTGCCATTACAGCCACGAACCAATGATGCTGAAGCTTTTGTGGACTCATGTCTTCCGAAAAAGGCAATTTTTTGTTCTTAATATAGAAACCACCAAATGTTGAAGGAGCGATTTTGAACTGTCTTTGGCTCTCCTGCGCATTTTTACGGAAAGCGACGATGTTCTTTACCGATTTGACATTGCTTTGATGTACGGTATACTCGTTTCGAGTTTGGACACCAAATGTTAAAGGAGCGATTTTGAACTGCCTACATCAAGTCATCCTATTTGAAAAACTGTTTGTTTCAAATTTGATATGAATATTTAGGTCATGAGTAGCGCACTACAAACCACTAAAAACTCGATTCTGCATTTTTGTTAATTATTTTTTTTTTCTTTTGCTTTTACTACCTTTTATTCTTAAACACAATAGGAGACAGTTCGAATTAGCAGCTAAATCTTCAATACCAATTGTAAATTTACTAAGATGGGTAACAGATGATAGAATGTTGTTTCGTATTCTCTCCCTAGTAGAATTCTGAAACTGCCAAACATATGCAATTATTTATGATCGCTGTGCGTCTTGCTCAGCTTTGAAATTCAATCACTTTAAAATTAAAGATAAATCTGTTACATTTTAAATTGCGTCTGGAAACAGCAATATTGGCGTAGTTTAGAGCTTTTATTTGTTTAATTCTGTTCCAGCTAAACTTTCTGCCATTCCAAAAGTACTTCCTCAGACTTTTCGTAACAAACAGCAGCCTTTCGTAAAGAATGGTGAATAAAGCAAATCCTCTTTGATTTGTTTTATTGCAACATTGTTTGGGAACCCACAATCCACGGTTTTGTAAAACATTTTGTTAATTTTACTTTAGTTTCCTGAACAAACAATAGCCAACGCCATGAAAAGGCTGATGTTTGCATTGCCTCTTCTTGTGGCAAGTGTTTGTATTTTTGTTTCGGCTGTTCTCTCCTCTGCAGGGCCACTCTGCCACTCATCGTTGTTGTACATTAATTTACATAGTTTCTGGAGCAATGTGTCCACGGTCGTAAAATGTTGCAAGTCGGTATTAAATCCTTATTTTACATGAGCTTTTGTATGCCATTGTCTGGCCAATTCCATACACTTGGAGGACAGCCACTGGAACAAACCAATGCAAAACACGAATGAGAACTGATGGTTTTATGTGGCATTTACCACTACATGGCGAGAAGAAAGAGAGAGAGAGGGAGACAGTGCAAAAAAAGAATGTGCTACTACTACCAACCAACCACCAACAACTATGGCCATAAAGTTTTTCCACCAAAAAACTTGTAGAAAACGTTGTAGACAGCGTGTTTTCATTTTATGCGAATTTAGCCGGCACTTCAATAAAGATACAAATTCAGCAATACTTTGCACCATGATGTTGCAACACATACTGAACGTTTTTAATACATACTCGTACATATGTATGTAACAGGCATTAGAATGCAGACATTACAGAACGCTAAACCCTTTGTTATGCATGCATGCATGCACAGTGGGAGCGCCCACTAGATTTCTACAACCAGCAGAAGAAATTCTATCAGTCGAACGGGACTCCAGATACAGTCTCTATACGTCTTTATCGACGAAATTAGTCAGATTTGTTTTAGATTTTTTAAACTAAGGCATTAATTTGAAATATTTATTATAAAATATCGGACTGACTTCAGTCATAAGAAGCCGTTTCCAATAACAACGATATAATCTATGCCTGAGTAGATATTTTAATATACAGGATAACACATCAATTTCGCTACAATAAGAAATTCAAATATCTTTTCTTTTTAATCAATGTATTTCATTGATTTTTTTATTGTACAGAAAATTCTATTTTATTTTATATAACTTATTGGTTTTAAACATGATAGACCATAAACGACCTCCATGCTCATTCAATATGCGACCTCTGAAAATTATAAAATTATTATGAAAATTATCCATTGTTACCTGAAAGGTTGAAGTCGGATCGATTCAATTATTGCTTTAATGGACTGCCTCAATTCAGTCAAATTTTTTCTTTTTTCTTGGTGACCAACGGAAAGTGGAGTTTATGGATATTAATTCGGTTTGGCTACGTATGGAGTTACTCCATCTTGCTGGAACCAAATACTGTTGAAACGGTTGCGTCCTAGACGTAATTCTGGATAAAAAACCCTTTAACATCTTGAAATCCCGGTCCAAATTGACACTGGCATTGTATTTGAACCCCGTATTATTTTAGGTTTTATTAAGGAATGATTTATGAGGCACGCTAGAATAATTAATTTAGGTTGGATTGGTATACATTATGACTATTTAAACATGCTGTCTTTGCCACTAAGTTGGCAAAACTGACCGCGTTCTGTCCCCTTGTTCGTTTACGGTGCTTGATTTTATCAATCTATTTGAAGAGTATTTTGCGATATTTTTAATACAAAAAAGTGTCTAAGAAAGAATTTAACTCAAAATTTTGTTTTGCAAATGGAATTTCGTATGCCAAGTCGTTAAAAATGTTACAGTGAACGGACTTTATGATTTACACAGTGCATTTAAATCCATCAAGATGTATTGGAAAATGTACCTTCCTGTGGTCGCTTATAAACATCTTCAACTGAAGTTTACATGGAGAAGGTGAAGGAAACGATGACTGAATCGTTATATAAAATTTACAGAGACAGCCGCCGTACTTTCTGTGTCTCATGAACCATTGCCTACCATTTTACACCATTGGTGAGGTGTGAAATACAGTGCTAATTTCGGAAGATCTGAATTTTCTTGGAAAAAATCATGTGAAAACATGAAAAAAACATGAATTTAGCGAGGTTTACGGGTTCCGGATCAGTTGGAAAGAACCGTTCTGAAGTTAGCTGACTGGTTTTCTCGTCAAATTCATAAATCCATGTCTCTTCATCAGTAACAATGAGTTTTATGAACGTGGAGTCAAAAATGTAAACCACATTAAATTCGTCCAAATATTATGGTTTCTTCGCTCGGAGTTCTTGCCAGAAAAAACTACAGAAATCCTACAGTTAATGGAAGATTTGTATAGCTCTGATCGATCGTTAATATCTTCGAATGAATTTAATATCGACGTAGTGACTAGAAAATGTCATTCAAGTTTGAGCGAGACAGTTGCTAAAATTTCTGTATCTCACGAATCAAAGCGAATGACTTTACACGATTGACTTTGAGTTTTCTTTAAAACCCCAATCGCTGAGAACATGCAAGAATAACCCAGCAAAAAAGGAGAAATTCATTCCCCAAAAATAACATTTTCATAGCTTCTACACATGCTTTATATGCGTATTTTCCGCATCTTTGGAAGCTCTTTTGAATAACATGCAATTATGGAGTCTACCTTACATATAGACGACATTATTTTTAAAAAATATATTCCCAAATTGTATTTTTTAGCATTTATTCGGTAAGCAGTTTACTTCTTTCTCAGTGGCCCACTTTCTTTGGGAATACTTCGTATTTATTCATTCAACTTACCGAGCATCTTGTTTTCAGTTAACTTAGTTGTATAAAGAAAAATGGACTACTAAGGGTACCTACTAAGGGTACCTCACGATTTGTCAAAAATCAATGACTTCTCTATAATTTCTAAGTAAGTTCAGTTGTATGTATTTTTCTTCTCCTATTAAGTTTTAATACTTTTGGAGTATTTGGTAATAAAAGTCTTGCGTTTTACCATGTGGAAGTCAGTTCACCTGAATGAAATTGCTGTGCTGCTTTTTGATTAAGAAAGGTCGAACCTAAGGTATGGTCATAACAAATTTTATACAAGTTACACATTAGGATATTTAATGAATGGAGACTATACAAACAATTAAAACTAAATGTTCCAGCTCAGTGAGTACTCGTACACAAAAATAATTTAGATAAATAAATAGCACCTACCATACGACGGAAGTTTGGCAGCAAGAGATGAGAACTACATCGTCGTCTTTATATAAAATGCGGAGAGGATTGCTTGTGAAAACTCAATATTCAAACAATTTGCGAAAAATAAACTATTTCCACAGATTGAACAAGATAATTATAGTTTTAATGTTGGAAATACTTTAACAAAAGTGTAGCAAATATCAATAAACTTGAAAGTCCTCTGAGCAATTTAATCAAATATTTAAAACAATTTTTAGTATTGTCTTACTGATCATATACCCCCCATTGTACTTTGTTTGTGCCGGACGCATACTATGTATACATATTTATATGCAAAAGTTGCAAAATGGACATCACATACTCGTATGTGGAATTGTAAATGCGCGTGTGTTTGCATGGAGTATAAATTTGAGTTGCAAATAGGCAAAACTTTGATTCTAAGATGAGGCCAGACACTTGTGCAGCCTGTCATTGTTTATGTTTCTTTCCATCGACGTGTGTAGAGTGTGTTTGTATACGCTCAATACATGTGTATATATCAGTGAATGTCCTTTTTAAGTAGACATATGTAAAATGGATGGATGGATGTGTGTGTGTGTGTGCATGTGTGTGAAATTGCATAGGATTTCACAGGAGTTTGAAGTATAATGTAAATGTGTGTTGTGGTGTTTAGTTTATGTAAAATGAAAGAACTTTCACCACAATACAATACACACACACACACACACACTATAGCACACAAAAAAAATTGCAAATATGGCTTTATGGCGTTCGTTGCCTTTGCAACAATGGCCGTAGAATCTAGACGAATTGTTGTAACATTAAAACTCACTCTTATACATGCACTTTTCTTTTGCAACCACTAGACGTTATAGACTTTAAATGTAAAATATTCTAAGCTTACAGCTATGTTGAACAAAATGCAGCTAAAACTAAGTTATGTTCTTTTTTGAACTAAACACTTTGAAGAGATCACTTAAAGCATTTATAGAGGCTACCATTGTGCACTACGGCTTTCCTACCAATCGAGATTTCATTAAGTACAAGGAAATTATATCCCCGTAGTTATTTCAAAACTTTAATACAAATTTTGAAAGTCCTACTCCGAAATAGGTTTCCGTCTATTTTGAATTATTTAACTTTTAGCTAACAGTATTCCAAAATAACTTAAGGCGTAAAATATTATATCATCAAGGAAGCCGGAATTCTAGTTTAAAAACCTGGATTCTACCTTGAAAACAAAACCCTAAACGAAAAATATCAATAATTGTGATTGTGATTGTGTAGAATCAAGACGAATAGTAGTAGCATTAAAACTCACTCTTATACAAGCACTTTTCTTTGCAACCACTAGACGTTATATACTATAAATGTAAAATATTCTAAGCTTACAGTTATGTTATATATATATATGTTATATAAAATGGCATGTAAGCGGTATAGTTTGGAATTAAAACTAAATTCTTTAATTTATTATACTAAACATTTTGAAGAGATCACTTAAGGCATTTGCAGAGGCTACCATTTTGCACTATGGCTTCCCTAACAATTGAGTATTCATTAAGTACAAGAAAATTATACCTCAGTAGTTTTTCGAAATATAACTTTTACTAATTTCTTTAGATTCTATATTATTTCAAAACTTTAATACAAATTCTTGAAAATCATACTCCGAAATAGATTTCCGTCTATTTTGCAACTTTGATTTTTAGCTACCAGTATTCCAAAATAACTTTAGAAACAAAGCATGAGTTTGATATCTGCAAAGACAATAAGGAACTCGGGATTCTAGCTTAAAAACCGGGATTCTAGTTTAAAAACAAAACCCTAAACGAAAAGCATCAATAGGTGGATTTTGTAATAAAAATCTACTTCTAGTGCAAAGATTGTTTTTTGTTTATCACTAATCTTTTGGACAAAGATACTAGCTGACCCAGCGCACGCTGCAACACCACCATCAAAATGCGGCGAAGATCAAACCCAAAGTTCTACTCAAAACGGTACATGGATAGAATAGGCAATTTAGTGACTATGCATTGTATTTTTCCAATATAATCACGTTCGGTCAACAATGTGCCGTCTCTTTAATTGAGCCGTTGTATCAGTAGGATATGAAGCACACATTATGTTCATATCTCTAATAATTTGTGAGATATGATCGGGTAAGTCGTTGTGCAACGTATCTTTTAATAATAATAGTAATGGTACCATTCTCTTAAATTTTAGTGACGATTCGCACTTTGATTTTGCCTTTGTCAAAAAGTTTGTTAAAAAAGCATATCAAATATCGTCCTTACATCTCTTATAGCTGTTAAGTTGTAAGGACCGTAGCATTCCTATTTTCCAATGCACTATCTGGTTTACGATTTCACAATATTGTGATTGACGCTCTGTTAATTTAACTGCAATAACAATTTTTAAAAATATATGTGAAACCGTCCACTTGTTATAATGACATACACTTTTCTACACCAGCACCAAATCTCATCTTTATATCTCTTATATTCTTATATTCTTATTCACGACATGTGTTTGTTCAAAACTACAACTTGTGTGCGCCGGATTACACTCCTTCTACCCACGTCAGCGCTTATGATAATTTCGCTACTGATAGCCATATATTTTTAAATTTTTATAAAAATCGATTGAATATTTTGTTTGCTATAACAGCTTTCAGAAAAGAGGAGTGGCACTGCCCACATTTTGTTTGGACATACATATTTCTTGTTCTCTCTCTTTGTCAGTATATGTAGTGGACATATTCTTTCAAAATTGTTATTTGTGTAGGCATTGCCACGTCACTTCAATATAGACCTGATATATCCCCTGATTCCTTCCCGAACGACATAAATATACTGTATACATTTGATTACGATCAATTAGTTTCATTCCCTACTCGGATCAAATATACGAACATGAATATTATACATGTAAATATGTATTCTGAACAACATTAAATTTCACCGAATTTGTCAAAACCCGGTGAAAGATTTCAGAACGCAACTTGTTTTCTAAAAAACCCAAAACTTTGTTTTAAGCAACAGCAATAATCCATTAGTTCTTTTAACTTAATTATTCGGCCAAAAATCGCCAACAGAATTTCGTCCTTCAATCCAGACTTGATATAGTCCATGATTCCTTCTCGAACTACTTAAATATGCTGCAAAAATCACGATCAGTCAATTAATTTTAATCCCAACTCGAAGCAAATATATGAACATACAAGTATACAAACATTGAATATTATAGGTATATATGTAAATATGTAACTTTTGCAGACTAATCGTATTCTGGACAACACCAAATTTGTCAAAAACCGGCAAAGGATTTCAGCACGCAACCTGTTTTCTAAAAACCCCAAAACTTTGTCTTAAGCAACTGCAATAGTCCAGATAGTTCCTTTAAACTGTAAAAATTTGATCACAATTAGTCAACTAGTTTTAATCCCTATTCGGATCAAATATACAAACATGCAAATCTACAAATATGCTATATTATATATAAGTAAGTAACTTTTGCAGATTAATTGTATTGTAGACAAAATTAAATTTCATCAAATTTGTCAAACCCGGCGAAGGATTTCAGGACGCAACCTGTTTTCTAAAAAAACAAAACTCTGTCTTAGGCAACGGCAATAGCACATATAATTCCTTTAACCTAATTTTTATTCTAAAATCGTTAACAGAATTTCGTTCTTCAATCCAGACCTGATGTAGTTCGTGATTTCTTCCCGGACGACATAAATATACTGTATAAATTTGATCACGATCAGTTAATTACTTATAATCCTTATACAAACCAATAATATAATCAAATATACAAACCAATACTTTATCTCAGGCAACGGCAATAGCACATTTAATTCCTTTAACCTAATTTTCAGTCTAAAATCGACAACAGAATTTTGTCCTAGGTACTCGTATAATAATTATTGTACATTACTTTTTGGCATACCTAAAGTAAGACTTTAGATAAAACTGTTGTAGGAGTACCATCCAACCAGGAAATATGACTAAAATTTAATCCGCTATTGGAGACTAGAACTTGATGATGAAAAATACTAAAATTTTGTCGAAAATATACAAAAACCTCTCTTCATTTATAAGAAAAAACTAATGTGTATTAATCCTTTTACGAAATGAGATGCCTTTTCATGTTTACCGTCCCCAACAGATTAGATTTTTAAAATTTGATTCAGTTCTAAAGTTTATAAGAATTATAAAATTGATCAATTTAACATCATTTTTCGCGCCCATTTGGATGGGGAAAAGTAATATGTGATATCATAAGTATTACAGAAAAGTCGGTCAGGTGAATCGACTTACTTGACATTTTGTACATGTGGTATCTGCAGGGCTCGGAAATGTCGTCCATTTTCAATCGCAGGACTACATTTACTAAATGCCTGATGAATGAAATGAATGTTATGAAAGTAGGAATACATAAGTTAAATTTGGTTATTTGCAAGGAGTACTTAAAAGGTCGTGGTTATCCGTTCAATTTTTTTTCGAATTTTAGCAAGCGTTATAATGCCATACAATTGGCTAAAACTTAAGTAATTGCAATTTACCGGCGTGCTGAGGAAAAAATAATTTTTTACAAATCAATCAATTTGTATGGAAGATACCAGAATGATTGAGGCAACCCCCCCAGTTTGAATTTTCAGGACTACAATTGGTTCAAAATAAAACACCTGCAATCCACAAATTTGGGCTTGCAATGAAAAAATTTAATTTCAATTTATGATCAATTATATGATCAATTGATCAATTTATATCAGAGGTATCAGAATGTGTGTGACAGTGCCCTCTACTTTCCTTTTTGAGAGCTTGATTCACCGAATGCATGGCGTAAGCCAAATTTGACTGAATTAAGTTTAACCGAGCAAAAGACATGAAGGTAATAATACATGGATAAAACCGGTTTTTTGTATGGCAGGGACCATTCGCATAATAATAAACTTTGCTAGTTTCAAGAAGTTGCATAAAGATTTACGATAGTCATCGTGCCTACCAGCCAGCCAGCCCGAGAGAGGGGCTTCTTTCATTTAGCTTACGAAACACATTTAGTCAAAATATGTTTTAAGATGATTTTAATGATTTCTGCTGTGTGTTACTTTTTTGACGTATGAAACGTATATACTTTCATTCCTTCCGGTTGAGGTATAAAAAAGAAACAAAACTGAATTTGGCAGTAAAATGTACAACATTTAATTGCTATTTTAGTACAAGCAGCAAAATGTCCAACATTTGATCTTTGAATAGTAGTTGCTGTCTTTAGTATAAGCGGCTTCAGTTTCGAGCTGTAATTCTCATTACGTAAGCGGCGTCATAGCATTCGATATCAATTTCTTTATTCATACCTCATTGCCGTAGTAAATACGTATATCTGAGTTGTTACTCCTGTCAACATTAGTTTAAAGTGCGGCAAAAATGAAGTGGAATATATTTGCATGCTATTAAAAGCTTTGTTAAATACAGTTTGATTTTACTTAGGCAATAATTTGGGACAAGTCAAATGTGCAGGTTTTACATGAGTCTCGCTGGGAAAGCCTTACCCATGGTGTGCCATCACACAGGTGCTGTTTTCCATCATTTTTTTTTTCTTGGTTATATGTTCTTTCTTTCTTCTAGCGACAGCAAGCGCCCCTTTGGGGTACTCAAACTAATCCCGAAGGATTAGCCAAACTACCAGAGATTGGAAGTAGGCCCCTAGGAAAAGCTTCCTCAGGTCCCACTCCCTCACTCGGCTAAAGTACCTTTGTAACCACTTAGTATAAAGTGAGCTACCTCCCGGGTAGGAGTTGAGGTATCTAGGAAGACCTCGGATACACATGAACAGTGTTTTCCAAGCTAATGCCTTCCTTCACCAATGTAACCTGAAGTAACGCAAAAGCAATGAAAACACTTGTTCGGGCAACCACAACCAGCACGTTGCTCCCACTAGGGGTCCAACACCATTGACCAGGAAGGAACAATGTTCCTTGGGCCCCTGGTCACCCGTGCTACCAGAAGAGAAGAACCCTATGGTCTGGGTTTCGCAGACAAGCTACTCCAGTTTTGCTTTATCATACCTCGCATGGAACAGGTAATCCATTATCTACGACATGGATTTTCAATATCCGAGGAGAGAATATCAACACAGCAAAGCACACCATGCTCCAATCATAGCTCATTAACCAGATCTCTCTGGTCATACAACTATATTAATGGAAAAGATAAATCCGCTGATACCTCCCGACGGCTTCTCTGTGTCCGCACCTGTTGCCAGGATGTGTCTTGTTTAACTATGATTTTCGAAAACATACTTGGTTTTCGAAAAACGGGTTCCAAGATCAGTCTGATATCATATTATAGGTGAATCCCAAGAGATAATCCACCACTTCCTAGGCCGCCTGGCACAAGGCCACACTACTTTGTTTTTGTACGCAAGCATCATACCCTTTGCCTGCTTGATTACAGGATCGGGTAGAGAGGCCTGCGTTTTAGGGGTAAGCGGTACAAAGCATCCTAAGAAACACTTGCCTACCCTAAACAATTTGGGACAGTCAATTTTCACAAGCTTTACTTGATAATCACTTGATTTCAAGTACAGACTATAAGGTAGATGCATAAGAAACTTCCAACCAAGCTGGCAAGTTACTATCGATTTGTATGACCTGGCGTTCTCTCATGGAGTACCATACCTCTCCTATTGGTCAAGGCTGGTTTCCCTTGGTGATTGTATTCTATATGGATAGTAAAAGTCCAAATTAAGAACATTGCCGTAGGGGAGTAGCTCACACTATAATCCCTATGCCATCAAAAACACAGCAAATCCTTTCAGACCGTCAATTTTGGCTTGGTCACCGTTTACACCGGCTCAGCGTAATTCGACCACGATCGACTCCGCTAGACATTGCCGTAAGTGGATCAGATTTTCTCACCAATCACCATTCACTTCAGGAAAGGGTCGATTTTGTTGAGATTTGCAGATGAAAACTCGGCTTCTTTTTTTACAATGATTCTTATGGCACCCACAAATTGAGCTTCTTTTGTAATCAGCCTTATTCAAGTGGTAGCTATCAAACTGTTTTCTTTGTGCAATGTTTAAGTCCTGGACAATCAAACCAGTGTTTACATTACCTAACCTGACATACCTGACGATTTACATTATTTTATCAATATTTTCGACAAATAGCATTTAAGAGCGTGATGCATGTTGGACATCAAAACTATCGGAACGAATCAATAAAACCAAAATTACGAATGATTGGCTCTTGCAGTATCAGAACTATAAACACCATTCACATTTTTAGCTGCATGTTTTGCATTTTTTTGCCTTTGTCGAAGAAACACTGTAAAATATGGCGTAATTTGTGTTTGGTGGTGTCTATCTGTGAGGCGTGCGATCAAACAATGCCGATCCCAGCAATCACAAAACAGTCTGAGGGGATTATTTGAAGATTATCTTTGTAATGCCCTTTAGCGCAGCTCAATCGCACTTATAGAATCACACTTACAGGCTACAAAATGAATCTGTTGGAAAAATGTTTGATTTACTTTTATTATACTTTATTTTATACACATCTAACTTGTAGCTAATTAATTTAAATTAATTATAAGGAACAATGTTGTCAAATCAATCTTCTGTGTTGAGTAAAAATATGAAAAATTTTATATCTAAGTATCTGGAAAACTTGAGCCAATTTAAAGTACTTCTTCCGTTCAGATTTCCAGACTATGTTAGCCTATGTTATGAAATACGTCTAAAACTTCCATCATGTATGTTGTTCTATATTTATTGTATTAAAATTTCAGTTTTACCAATTTCTCTCTTCTCTGATATCATAAAAGCATATCTGTGGTCACAACCCATAACAGCCTAAGTCTGTTTTTCAATATTTTCAGTACAGGAGTTTAAAGTTTTGAATCTTCACTGAAAATCAAGAGAAGGTGTTTTTTGGAAAACTTTGCTACAGATTCCAAGGAAACAAATTTTTTACTTAGTTGTTAACAAAAAATAGTTGTTTATTCTCGCAGTCAAAAGATATTATCAAAAAGACACTCAGGCTCTTTTGAATTGTTGAAGGAAAGAAAGTCAAAAAGTTCAAGTTGAGTTAGGCTATTATTCCAGATTAAATAAAAAACTTTAAGTTTGGAGAAAGACCTTAACTCAATTTATGTTTATCAAAAAACGAAATTGTAATTCGGAATAAAAGCTTAACTCAAGTTAGGAAAATAAAATTGTGTCTTTATTTTTTTGGATTAACGACTTAAGTTGATTTAGGCAATGATGAAAAAATAATGTTTATATTTGTTGTAATCCTAAATTGACTTAGGCAGTTATGCCAAAACAGTCATTTAGAAAAATAACTTAAGCTATTATGTTTTTTAGGATAAATTGCCTTCCTAGAAGAGATACAAACATGAAAATTTTAGAGTAAATAAATTTAGATACGCTGAATACGATGGTGCTAATAACTCAATTGTGTCCTAACTCGAGTTAGGCTATTACGGGTTGTGACCGCATATATATTTAAAGATTAACCGAAATTGTCGGTAAGTCCTTCATAAACATTCCGGCGCAGCGGTAGTGAAAAATTACCATTATTCGTGAAAAGTGTCGGGAGGGGGAATTTCTGATGAAGAACTGTACACAATATTGACCGCAAGCCATAAAATATAGAAGCGGTAGAATAGATAAATTTGGCGCAACGTTTCTGCGCGATGAATTACCGATGAATATTGTATTATATGTAACTCGATAGGATCAGATACTGCTCTCTTATTGCGCACAGCTTTATAAATGCGTTCCGGTCTGCCATGCATATTTAAATATGCAGTTTTCTATTGAAGTAGCTAAAAAGCCCGTTGACTTTGATACAACATTGTGAAATACAAATCCTTATAATACACCTTTGACCGCTATATATTCCTATGTACTTTGCATATTCTAACACATAAGCAAACACGTGCAGCCTGCACATGTACATAAATATACAATATTCACATGCATGTGTAGGTTACAAATGACATTGCATAGATACTTATCTGTTTGCTATTAAAGCCTATAAGTACTGTATTTCCTTTTTATCCCCCATACTGCTGCACTCAATATCCTTTGTCTCTGTTGTGAATTTTGCACAAAAAAAAAATCTTTAATATTTAGTTGATGGAAAAGGCTGTTGCCAGTTACTTAGACATTGGTCTGTCTGACAAATCTCCATCTCATTTTTTGTGAAATGAAGTATATTGTAACATTTGCTGCATTACTTTTGTTATTCAATTTTTTGGGTTTCCGCTTGCTCTCCGTTTCTGTGAATATTTGAATAGTCTTAAGTTTTTTGTTGAAAAGTTTTGAAAATTCATTTGAATTTTTGTTCAGACAATAATCTCTCTTATGGTTGCAGGCGTAAATCTTTGGTTTAAAATGACACATGGTGAAACTGGATACATACGAGTATGATGGAAAATGCACCTTTATTTTCGAGAAATATAAATTTAAGAAGTTTTTTTTTTTTTTTGAAAAGTTTATAAAATTAATTTAAATTTTTGTTCAGCCAATGTCAGTTATGGTTGATGGCGTATGTCTTCGGTTTAAAATAACACACGTGGTAACTGGTCGCATACAAGGGCGGTCCAAAACTAAACAGCGGTATTTTTATTTGAGCCAACAAAAGTAAACGATCTCAATGAGTTTGTAAATATAGAAAACATTAGTCATGGTTATATAATTCAATATTTCCATTTGAAAGATCTCAGTCCAACCAGTATTAATGCTGAGCTAGATTCTACTCTGAGGAAGTCTGCTCCTTCGTTTTCGACTGTAAGAAATTGGATAGCCGAGTTTAAACGAGATCGTACGAGTTGCCAAGACGAACACCGTACAGACATGGTTAAGAACATTCACAAAATTGTATTAGACTATCAACGGCTGGAAGTGCGTGAGCTAGCTCAAATGATAGGAATTTCAGAAAGTGCTATAAATGATATAATGGTATATTGAACGAAGATTTGAAGATGAGAAAGAGGAGCGCTGCGCTTGCTTTCTATAGAGCAAAAGCAGTATCGTGAAGATATTTCAGCGGAGTGTTTGGCAATGTTTTACCGCAATAAAGCCGAATTTTTGCGTCGATTTTACTTCACATTTGAGACAAAAGAACAGTCAAAGCAGTGGACTGGACTTTTCATGCGCATGAGATTATTTTTATTGAAAACCATCAACGGTGAATATTATGCTAATTTATTGCAGCATTTAGGTTATAAAATTACCGAAAACGGCCGCATTTAGCAAAAAGGAAGGAGTTGTTTTGATCAAGACAATGCTTCAGTTCACACATCCACTGTTGTGATGGCAAGAATTAATGAATTAAAGTTCGAATTGCTTCATTACGCACCTTGTTCGCCAGATTTAATTACCTCGGACTATTTTGTATTTCTAAACTTAAAAAAATGCTTGGATGGTAAAAGATTTGCCAAAAGCGAGTTTGACAGTTCGTACTATAAACAGGATATTGAATATTGCTGGAAAAAGTGTATCGCGCTAAAAGAAGATTAAGCGGAAAAAGAAAGAAATTTTCCCAACTTTGTTGGGTCTTCTTTGTTAGGTCGGCTAGTTTGGGACCGCCTTCGTATGGGAAATGCACCCTTATTTTCTAGAAAAATGAATTTAAGAACATAGAGATTAGATAGGAACTGAAACTTTCATCTGAGAACCGTTAAGTAGCAATTCGATTTAATTTGTTATTGTATTAAAGCACAAAATATTTTGCATTTCCAACAAGGATCACACCGCAATCAAAGGATATTTGAATACTTAAAGTGTTATACGAATTGCGGAAGAGTTGTTGAAGGAGTTTTCCTTTTTTTTGAGAACTAAGCCAAATCCAGGAAACGCAATTAATTGATATTCTTCTTAATTTCAAATGCAAAAATCAGAGGAAAAGCACAACCTCAAAGAATTTCTGAGTACACAAATGGTATTCATTAGTATTAATGGTTATTTATTTAGTTTTATTTATAACTCACAGAATAATGATTATTTTCTCAGTTGTATTGTTTGGTTGGAAAATATAAATAAAATATAATTAAAAATTGGAATTTCGTAACAAAAAATTTTCAATCACGAATTACCGTTTTTTGGGTTTTTTTTCCTCAAAATAAAGCAATTTTGTCCTTACTTTTATAATCCTGCTTATGGAAATTTCCTTCATTTTTATATTGCAAAGTGGGTTAAAATTTATGAGCGTACATGAGAAACAGATAATGGAAAACAGCCTCAAGTAAATTATTATTACATTATTTATGAATTTAAAAAAATATTGATACAATAAAATTCATGCAGATAGAGCCCGAATCATTCTCATCGATTTATCTATTTTTGTCTGTCTAATTGGGAGTCAGTCAGCTATTGTAAACCTTATTCGGTGTGCAACCTGACTGCACAAACGGATTTCCGACATAGTTAACACTCATATTTTGATATTCTTTTTTTCTATTCTATTAAAAATTGAAGATATCGGCCGTCTTCGTGTTATAGTCATTTTCAAAGTAGGCAACCCAAGTTTGGTCTCATGGAGCTGTATTTGCCCCTGATTACGTATAGCAAGTATAGTCTGATAAGATAAGAACTACAGAGAAAAGATCTTATTGGTCAATAGTTCGATATAGTTGTTATACAAATCGGCTGTAAAACTTTTATTTTCCAACTATAATAAAACGCTTAAACTGGATCAAAAGGAAATTGATTAATCATAGATTTGTTAAGGATACTATCTATACATCGTTTTTAAATAAATTTTAGTTGGAGAGTGCCTCTGTCTAAGATTTTTCTTCAGATCAACTAACTTCATCAAAATAGGGAGTAAACAAACTACAGTTATTTTCCTTCTGGAGCTGATTGTACTTGGTAAATTTAGTCAAATTCGAGAAATATAGACCATTGTTTTGTGTGGTAGGATTTAATAACCTCACCTATTGGTGCCGGAAATAAATTATAAAAACAGTCGAATTATTTCGTGGACTTTAGCAGGCAACAAAGGCCTGTCTGTGATCTTTTGCGTGCTGGAAGACCTGGTGCAATTCGAAATGAAGTGACCAATTGCTCGAGTGCAAGCAAGTACTGAGGAAAACCCAAAACATCCACCAGGTGACGTTCTCAGCAGTTAGAGATGTCTTTGCAAAGAATTTTACATCTGTTACTTCTTTTCCTATATAAGATGCAATTGGTTCACGCGTTAAAACCAAATGCTGCACAAGAACGCATTCAATATAGTCGCTGTATTCAAGAATTGTGCCTAGAAAACAACGAGTTTATTCACAAACTCATAATGAGCGATGAGGCTCATATTCACCTAAATGGTCACGTGAATAAACAAAATTGCAGAATATGAGGCAGCGAAAATCCAAGAATAATTGTTGAAGATCAAATGCACCCACGTAGATGCACAGTATGGTGTAAAACAACTTCAGAGAGGATTATTGGGCCATAGTTGCGACCAGGACCAGGAGTTGCGATTAATGTGAACGGCATTCAATACCGGGAAATGATCGAAAATTGTTTTATGGCCAGAGTGCAGAACAATCCAGATTTGTGGTTCTAACTAGATGATGCCGCAGCTCATACATTTCGTCCAACTATGGCTATCCTGCGCGAAATTTTTGGCAGTTGAATAATATCACGTTTTTCTGATTTTAAGTGGCCACCACGTTCGTATGATTTAACAGCTTCCGATTTTTTTCTTTGGGGCTGCCTAAAGGGTAAGGTTTATGCCAGTAAGCCAAGAACCATCCAACAACTTAAGGCCAATATCCGAGAAGAAGTGGGGGCGCAGGGACCTGAAATTCTAAGAAAAGTTATGGGAGGTGCTTTGTAAAGATCACATCAGGTAGAAGCAAATAATGGGCACCACTTGAAAGATATTATCTTTAAAACATAAAGTGAACATATTTTCAAACTTTATTCTAAATTTTAATAAATGCCAGCGTCAAATATAAGCAGAAAAAAAAATTATACACTGAATAAATCTTAACGTTACTTATGCGCGACCCTTCATTTTCACAATGGAATATCACATCTAATGATAACTATAACACTATTTGTTGATTGAAAAACAAAGCTCTTGACATAATCGATATAATAAGCTTAAAGAAAATTTAAAAAACCATTAGCT
Source organism: Philornis downsi (assembly GCA_019455685.1). NCBI lineage: Eukaryota > Metazoa > Arthropoda > Insecta > Diptera > Muscidae > Philornis > Philornis downsi. Next base: position 2,436,775 of record JAHXMU010000232.1, read on the forward strand.
CTCTAGCGGAAAAATAAAACATAAAACTCAAGAAATAGGTTATAATCAGTACAGTCTGTCGTTGAAATACATTCGTTTTCAACTATATGTGGTTAATGAAACTTGTAACATAACCACGTTTGCCACGCTCGTTTCGAAAATTTTAGAAAAAGTCGATTTTAAGAGGCTTTATATTTCATTGGCCCAAGCTCTGCTGACCTTAATGTTCCTTGCTTGTGCCTTTATTGGAGGCAAGTTTGCCGAAGGACATTAACGAGTTTAAAGCAATGTATTGAAGTAATTTCTATTGCTACTCTATGGAATAATGAAATATAATTAAATATTATATAATTATTTTTAAACGCTTTTTAAAAGACTTGCAAATATCAAGTCTTTCTAGTGTGTAAAAAAATAATTTATATAAATTTAAAAAAGTTTTCTTCCGTCCTTTAATGCATGTTCCTTAATCCGTCAGCCAGCCGCTGTAGAAATGTAAATTCGAATAATCTAACCGATTAGATTACATTTTGAGTAAACAAAAAATGTAACCATATTTGTAACTATTTAAAATATACGTGTATTCATTGCTACAAATTGCAAGAAATAGAATAAATTTCTTTCCAAAAAGTTGTTCCATTACATAAATCTTTACAAACCGTTAAAGACTTAAATGGATTAATTTCAATTTAATTTACTTCCTTTTGCGGTGACTTCATTAAATCTCAACTATTATTTACCATAAACAATTGAAAATCTCTCCTCATAAATGCCATAACGAACAACACTTATAAACTATTCCCGTCGCATCACTTGTGGGACACCATTATGGCCATCAGCATTCAGGAGCAGTGCCAGGCGATAGCCCCATATCCCCAAGCATTGTTTAGAGACGGCGATGACGACAACAATAAAGAACTTCTTAAATTGTTGGCAAAATTCCGAACTTTTGAACTTGATGCAATAAAAAATGGCTGAGGCAACAAACCAGCCAACCTCTTGCACAGGACGTGAGATAATTCCAGCTGGTGATATCGTATCCCCAGTAACAACAACAGCAACAACGACAAGCACCAAGGGACTATGTGTGTGTGTGTGTGTGTGTGTGTGGCATCCACAAAAACACTTTCTACAAGTAGACCAACTCTTAGTTATCGGTTCAAGGGAAATTGTGGGAGGTATGAGGGAACAAAATATATACAAGAAACACGCTTATCCATAAGAGAGAACATTTTAAGTGGTTGTAAATGCCAAGCAAAGTAAGTAACAAAAGAAACTTTGCCAGACATTACAGAAAATTCCCAACGACAATTTGCGATGGGGGTGTCTCAGAACCCAAAAATGGGGGACACTGGCAAACTCACCAACAGCCATCAACACACACCAACTATTATCAAATGCTATCTGAGACAAACGCACACACACATACATATATATACACGGGCTGCCCAAATGAAGTGAAAAGTCAGAAAGCAAAAGTGGTGTTGCCCATTTTAAAGAACTTTAAAATTGTTTGGCAACAAAACAATCTCGTTGTCGTTGTTGTACGCCCAGCAACCTGACTAAACCCCATTCCATGCACCTTTTCGCTTTTGGTCGAGAAGTCAAGTCTTAGACATCTTTAAGTGGCAAATGCCACATGGACGCATGTTGTTGCTATTGTTGTTGTGTGTCAGGCGACAAAGTTCCTTAAACTTTTTCATTCGCAATTCATCAGAGTTTCCATGTTTGGGAGGTTAAGTAGAAAAAGTAGACTTTAGATTTTAAGAACTTTGACTTACATTTCTTTACTTCGTTTGTCATTCAACAAAACTCTCTGAAATGACAAATGGTGACTTTGTCTAAGTTTCACTTGTCTCCGTTGTTTTTTTTTTCCTTGCCAGAGATCATCTCTAAAAGAAAAAATGTTTTATAATTTAATTCAATTAACTTTGTTTTTCATCAGTTTAATTTTAAATCAAAACTTTTTCCCTTTTGCACTTTACTGAGAGTACAAACTCGAATAAAATGAAATTGTCCATTGTCTTGAATTGTCATCTACATTACAATATGGTGTCATTTTGACCAGGGCGTAAGACAGCACTAATGTTTAATGAATGTGTAGTATGCAAACAGTACAGAAAAGGTAAAGGATGTCGAAAGAAATCGGTTTCATGGCTTACAGTCTTTAATTTAACCGTCTTGAAACGGTTAAACAGCTTACATTGTAACATAAGACACTTTTCTTGTATCGGAGAGAGTCCACGGGGACTTTACATGAGTCTTGTCGTGAAGGACTTACCCACGGTGTGCTAATCATGCTTGTCATATTACAATGCCATTGAGATGGCTGAGAGAACGGCTTGGACTATGTAGAAATAGTAGTCAACAATTTTGGGAGCAAAATACTGCAACTGTCAGTCCTTTCTTCCAGCCAGAAGATTCCAAATTGAGTATGTCAGTACGGGACATATTCCCAATTGGGGATGGTGAGGCCTATCTTACCACCTCTGCTACTCCAGAGGTCTATAGCACCCGGCTGCATTGCAACTCCGCATTCGAGCATGAAGGCTCTACCAGCGAATTCGGTTTTAACATACAACCGTGGTGATTCTTCCACTGGAGAATTGATCAGGCGGGAAACTTGTCCAGGGATCTCCTGATTAAATATTACCCAGAAAATAAATCTAGAAATCATCCAAAAGGAGTAACATTTTCATCACTTATAATAGCGTAATAAATTTATCATCTCCAAAGAAACACTTTTATGCCATTTCCAAATCTAAACAAACTCGGTAGTTCCTCGGTAGATGGCACATAATCACATTTGACAAAAAGACTATTTTACGATCTACATATAATTTTGGTCGAATCTCTGATCCTAAAACAAAACAAAATGCCTTTGGTCAAATGAAAAATTACACCAAAATGTCTACTTTTTCATTTCATTTTTCACATTTGGCAGCTATTTAGTTTTTTCCATGAATGCAACCAGATTTTTATAACTGCTCCGAAATCTCTGAATTATAGATTACCGATTTTCATAGAGCCGAAATATCCTTTTTTAAGTTCTAGGTCTTGCCTTCTTCAGCTAGATTTTTATTTTATCAAATTTTCCATTTTGTATTGAAATGTCTTTAATTTTCTTTATATTTTCACGATGGAATTGAAAAATGGATTGATGAATGGATTGAAAAACATGAAAATGTGAAGAAGACACACCATAAAACCCCGCTTCCTATCTATGACAAGCCTACATTTTAAATTCATTGGCGATTGCTCAAATTTCGACCACTTTGTGAAGAAGACACACCATATAACCCCGCTTCCTACCTATGACAAGCCTACATTTTAAATTCATTGGCGATTGCTCAAATTTCGACCACTTTGTGAAGAAGACACACCATAAAACCCCGCTTCCTACCTATGATAAGCCTACATTTTAAATTCAATGGCGATTGCTCAAATTTCGACCACTTTGCTCCAAAAATTGCGGTGAATTTGAGTTTCCTCGGATGTAGTTCTATTGCTGGATATATACGGTAAAGAATTACCTACCTAACGCCGAAAATTTTCTAGTCTATCGATAGAGAATCGAAAAGGAAGAAAACAACAAAATGAAAATCAAAATCTGCAAAAAGACGTTATCTAAATACATTACCGTAGCTATAAATTATCTTGGGGATGGCTGTATTAATTTCATATTGTTGCGACAATAATGCGGAGCAATTCAGTTGCTGCCTAAAATAATGTTATTTCAAATGAAATTTGGACCCCCAAATTTTCTTGCATGAAATCTGTATCAGAGAGCTAGACAAATATATATAAGTAAGCCAGTTTTTAAGCATGTGATTCTTTGATTTCATATTTTTGTAATTGTTTGCTATTTCAAAATGTAGTGCCTTGTTTTATTGATTAAGAAAAAGTATCAATATATCATTGATATTGGGTGTTAATAAGGGCGTCTAAATAATATAAGGCTAAAGGACAACGCTTATGTAATTCTTATTGTGAAAACTAAATATGCCGCTGCTTATAAAAAGTTATTTTTTAATCGTACTTTTTTTAAAAATCGAACAAAACACTTAAATTTGCATCATATATTAATTATTGGAATCGATAAATTGGTCTTTGCCATTTAATTTTTAAAAATAATTTCATGTAAATGTTGTCCGCGGTTCCGTCTCAAAATGTCCATTCGGAACGTCCAATATTTCGTCACTTTTTCGAGCATTTTGGCCTGTATTCCACGAATAACGCGTGTTATGTTATCCTGTAAGGCTTCAATAGTGTTCGGCTTGTCCACATAGAATAACGACTTGACATAACCTCGCAGAAACTAATCAAGTGGCGTTAACTCGCAAGGTTTTGGGGGCCAAATCGGGAGATAAGCTGCTCACCAAATTCATTCCTCAACGTATCCATTGTTTCACGAGCAGTGTGGCATGTTGCACCGTCCTGAAGAAACCACATGTCAACCAAATTCAACTCAGCCATTTGTGGCAAAAAAATTTCTCGTGGTTGAGTAAGACATTTCCAATCACTGAGAACGGCGACGAATTGACATTTCACAACCGTCATTAACACTGGTCGCTACGGCTGCAATATTTTCTTCGGTATGCACTCAACGCATGCGAGTCGACGGTTTTATGCCCAACAAAGTAAATTTGGTGCGAAATTTGGAGAAAACAGCACGAATTGTTGACTCAGCAGGTTGATTATGACAACTTTAAAATGGTCGTATCAAACGATGCACATTTGCCACTGAGTACGAACTTTCATAATAAATTTCAACGATTTGCAATCGTTGCTCGTTGGTTAGTCTTTCCATGATGAAATGGCAGAGTATACTGTACACTTTTCACTTTGACAGATGACGTTTGGACGCCACTGTCAACCAGTTTTGCCAACCTGAAAAACTTAAGTCTTAAAAAATTGCCCTATATATAAAAATCAGAAATACAGTTGTAATTTACTTTAACTAAGTTTAAAATATCAAAACAGAAACTAAAACTGATTTCTGACCATTAAGTCAAGGTCGGTTACAGCTGAGCTATGGCATTTCAGAAAGAAAAGAAGCATCAACTGTGTAAAAATCCTAAACTACTTCCTTGTCAATCCCACATTAAAGGATTTCAGCAACACTACTTTTTGAATTAATTTTCTATTTAGTTTTCCTAAAGGGTGTCCCAACAAGAACGCAAGATTTAAATTTGGCGCAATTCGAAGTGTCATTGTTTGACATTTGAACAATTGTTATTGTTTGCCAGTAGAAGGTACGAGGTTAGTAAAAATGGAGCGCTACACAAATGAACAACGCATTCTCATTGTGAAATTGTTTTACCAAAATGGTGAAAGTTTTGCGGCCACGGTTCGCAAATTGCGATCAATTCGAGGTCACAATAATGCTCCAAAAGAGTCAACTGTAAAGAGACTAATGGATAAATTTGCCGAAACTGGGGCTGTTAGTGATGTAAAGACAACAACGCGCCTTCACCCTGGTCGATCGACAGAAAATGTCGCTCAAACTCCACCCACCTCAATTCGACACTGAGCTCAGCAAATTGTTGTCTCCAAATCCACTATGCAGCGAATTTCGACGAAAGATTTGTATCTTCGTGCATACAAAGTTCAATTGATTTAGAAACTGAAGCCAGCTGACCATGGACAGCCAAGGGAGTTCGTTAATTGGGTATTGGAGAGACAACATGAGAATGCTGATTTTGCCGATAAAATCATCTTCAGTGATGAGGCCCAATTCCATCTTGATGGCTTCGTCAATAGGCAGAATTGTTGCATTTGGGGTGAGGAAAATCCTCGAGTGATTCACGAGAAGCAAATGCATCCTCAACGTGTCACTCTGTGGTGTGGATTTTGGGCTGGAGGAATCATTGGACCTTTTTTTATGAAAATGAGGCATGTCAAGCGCAAACAGTCAATGGTGTTCGGTATCGTGAAATGATAACCAGTTTTTTCTTGCCTAGAATTGAAGAAATGAATGTGGAGGGCATGTGGTTTCAACAAGACGGCGCCACATGTCATACAGCCAAAGAAACAATTCAATTGCTGCATCAGTCATTTAAATCTTGCGTTCTTGTTGGGACACTCTTTATTAGCTCCGATTTGTTTGCAAATTCCATGGATAAGAAAAGAAGTTAAAAAATGGGAATCCTAAAATGACGGTTTGGCCACTCATAAGCACACAGTGAGCAGCAATTTGGGACCGTCAGTGCATGCAATAGGTATTTGTATGCTTAGCGTTATATGAAACTAAAATCAACGTTCTAATATCTTCAGTTGCCTGGTGTAACTTACATATCATATATTGATTAAAAAATAAACTTTTTACGATTTTTATCATAAACATTTGTTAATCCCAAATAATCTGCTTTATTAATAATGCGTCTGTATAATATTTTCGTTTTTAAGGTTATTACCATAACAATGTTGGGCATTTAATTTTAATAATATTGTAAAAGTCGTATTTTACATAATCCTTTAAAGTAACGTAAAAATGAATTGTTTGCCTCCTTCAAATCTGTAGACCGAATTGAAAAGAGGCTGATGGCATAGGTTTTTTGTTTTAGTGCCCCATGCATTGTTTGTTCCATGATAAAGCTATGGTTTTTTGCCTGCAATTTCCTCTCTACCAGCCTCGCCATTTGCAACTGATGTAATATCGTTTGTGAAAGTGGAAGCAAAAATTTGCATAAATCGATTTTTATAATTATTTGCGTATGAAATGAAGAAGCCTCAGCGCTACAGACAGACTGATGAAACGGAAAAAAGCTGAAATTTCCATATACTCTGTTAAAATTTATGTTCAATCTTTAATTTATGCATTTTTGATTTTTTGTTTTTGTGTTTATTAGCAAAAATTAAAAAAAAAAAAATAAATATTATATTTTATATATTTTATAAACATGCAGCTGACACCCGATTGAAAGGTAAGTGAACTGCTTTTGTCACATTCAATGCGATTTAGTTATTAATAAATTGTTTAAATTATGGAAACGATCGTTTAAAATCATACGCGTTGGTAGTTTGTGGCGATATTTAAAACGACAGTGCCTGTCTGTTTCTACTTATTTATAATTTAATAAAACAAACATTAAGCGTTAAATTTGTGGTACTTATAATCGTGTATTACTTTTCCGACGTTGACATTAAGATTTTCCACATCAGAGCAGCATGATAAATTCTTGAGGTTATAAGCAATCGAGCAACTAACATTGGCATATAGGAGGTGACCCACCTATTGCACTACAATAAGAAATTCAAATTCATTTTTTCAATATATGTATTTCAATTTTATTCTACAGGGTGGCGCAATAGAACTTGCATATTTAAAAAATAGATTAAAAAATAAACACAAAAGGTATGGTTAAAATAAATCTAAGGCATTGTAGAGTAATAAATGAAGTTTATTTTTTAAAAATAACATCATCTAAATGGTGACCTACTTTACGACGGCACTGCTCTAACCGCAAACGAAAATTATTGAAAATTTTCTTTAGTAACACTGGTGTAATGGCTGCCATTTCACCACGGATATTCTCCTGAACGATGTTTCTTAGATTATTACTGTAGACTTTGTGTTTGAGGTATCCCCACAAAAAAAGTCAAGAGGCGTCAAATCTGGACTACGTGGGGGCCAGGGGATATCATCTCTTTTCGAAATCAGTCTGCCAGGGAACATCTGCTTCAGCACCGCCATGGAGTCATTTGATGTGTGACAGATAGCTCCATCTTGTTGGAACCAAGTTCTGGAATTCACTATTCTTGAATTTTCAATTTCTGGAGCCAAAAATCCGTCCAACATCTCAACATAGTGTTCCGTATTAACCGTGACGTTTTGGCCCCGCGCATTTTCGAAGAAAAAAGGACCAATTATTCCTCTGCCAGAGATTGCTGCCCATACAGTCACTTTAGGACTATGCAATGGTTTCTGGTGTTTGATTCTGGGATTTTCACTGTTCCAGTAACAACAATTTTGACGATTTACGAACCTCGTCAGAAGAAAGGATATTGTCAAAATTGGAAAATCGATTAAGCATCTCATTAGCAAATGCGAGCCTTGGTATGAAGTCAAACTCTTTCAATTCTTGTGTTAATTGCAGCTTATATGGATGAAGTTTAAGATCCAATGTTAAAATTCGTTGCAAACTTCGTCGCGATAATTGTAAGACAGACGATGTCTTGCGAGTCGACATTTGTGGATTTCCTCGTACTGACTCCATTACTCTCTCAACATTGTCTTCGGTCCTAGATGTTCTTGGGCGACCATTTGCTTGTGGTTTAAATGTTGAACCGGTCTCTTCAAAACGCTTTACCCATATTTTAATTAAATTAGCACTCGAAGCTTCACTAATTCGCCGTAGTCCATATTCAGCACAATATAGTCGCCTAGTAGTAATATATGAACGAGAGTTCTCGTAAAATGCGCGCACGCAAAATGAGCGATGCTTCCCGTCGAAGTGATTCATAGCGACTAAAACTCCATGAGCCCGCTAACCCAACGATGTAGGCGCCCCCCCGCCCGCGCCTTTTCTACCCCGCAAAAAAAGATGATGCAATATGCATGTTCTATTGCGCCATCCTGTATATAACTAATTGGTTTTAAGATGATAGGCCGTAATTGACTTCCATTCCCATTCACGCATATGCGATACGTGATCAAAAAACTATTCTCGGCGGGATCACTTTAATTATTGTTTTAATGGACTGCTTTAAATCGGTAAATTTTCTCGGTTTCGTTTTGTACACCTCTTGTTTGACATAACCAGAACCCCATAAAAAAAGGCTGGTGCATTCAGATCAGGTAACCTTGGGGACCAGAGAAACGTGGAGTTTTTGGATATTAATTTGTTTGGAAATATTCATTGGAGCTCTGCCATAACTGGTCTGGCTTTGTGCGCAGTTCGCGCTATCTTGCTGGAACCAAATGCTGTTGAAAAAGACACGCCTTCGGCATAGTTATAGGCAAAAAAAATTCCTTCAATATTTTTAAATAACGGTCCCCATTGACAGTTGACAGTAGCACGATTCGTGCGCCAGCTTAGGTTTATACCTTCACCCGATAGATTGAAGGTATTCATGTAAAAGAATAGTTATGCGATGTTTGTATGGTTATATTATTCTTTATTAAATATAGAAGGAAAGACAATAGATAATTAATTCGACCACTGACAGCCACAATTTGTTCAACTGACGACCACAACTTATTCCACTGACGACTCACAACGACTGACTGTTTTATCACAAAAGACCAACCAGACTTAAATTCCCCGCTCGACTATCGAATTACATGTTGTCCCAATACTCGAGGGTTATCATCTTACATACATTATTTGATACGGCAAAAATTTTACACTCATTATGAAGTGTCGAAAATACCAAGTATCCTTGGACCAAATGTGTTTAATAGCTTTTTAAGTCGATTAAGCGATGTCCATCTGTCTGATTGTTTGAATGGTAGACACGACAAATGTAGTTTATTTTTATGAAACTTCTTGAAAATGAGATCGTAGCCAGTTGTTGTAAATGGGCTATATCCGCCCGCAACTTCTGATACCCACTATACAAATTGAACGATTCTAGCGAATTTAATACTTACCCTTCAAATCCTAATTCCTGCATTGTAATGGAAAAAGGGTAAAATTTGAACAAAAATCCATTACTTTCCCACACATAATCGATATAATTATATATTCTCAGTTTCATACGTTTAATTAAACTATACCACATTCATAAATTCATTCATATACCATAAGAATTTGCTAAAGTAAGACTGACAATTAAAATGGATGGCATTACAAGACCCCTTCTGGCTCCTCTCATACCACTTATCGAGGAGAAACGCAATTTTTTATCTTAACACCCATTGCGCACACTGCACCAACTTAAATTTTTGCTCACAGTCTTCTTTTATAACACCCGGTAACACTTAAGAAACAACTACCAAGTAACCACCCTCCTTCTGAAACCTCCCATACAAATGACCGATTCAGCAGTTGCACTGAATGCGATCAAATGTGTCATTGCAAATGGAATTCATTGCCATGCCCTTTCGAATACGTCCCATAAAAATTGAACCATTTATCGAGATCTCATTTGCACCTTGAGAACCATAATTCGTAGACTTCAATGCTTATTATACCATTTGTACCATTTGACAAGATTGTTCGACTGTGAAATCCGTGGCTTTCTTTTACTTTTAAGAGACCAAAATTTTCTTAAAAACAAATCAATTAAATAAAGGTCGCTGAATAAATTCTGGCCCAAAATTCAAAGAATGCTTTATAAGCAATGACGAGGCATTGGTTTGCGAGCCTGAGAGGTAAACTACAATCTTTGGTATGGCGAATTTCAATTGAGCCGAAATCGAGAATATCGCTTCGAAATCAGTCAAAAGTCAGGACAATGTTGGCAGAGATATTACGCATTCTTGCCAGAAAGTCAAATCGTAAATAAAGGATATTATTTCGGCATTATCCAGCGTTTGAAAACGCAAATTCGAGGGATAGCAAAGGAAGCAAAGAAGGCCAGATTGTAAAAAAAGAAACTCATAGGAAACTCATAGGCTTCACAATAACACACTAACTGGTAGACACCTGAAATGACTCAAGGCGACTTTTTGCCTTTCCATAACTGAAATTACCTCTTTGAGGCACCCTTTTTCGGTCGATAGAAGACTTCAAATAGAATATGTGACAAGAGCCAAAGTTCTTTTCAGAAAATACGTGTGAAATATGTTTTCATGACTGGAATATTAGTGGACATAAACCTATTATTTCGGAAGGGCTCTACATTGAAGGCCGTACAGTAAATAACAAATATTTACGCCGCCACCCCAAGGAATGAAGATATATGTACATATATCATTTTATACGGCAAACATGTAACAATGAGAAAGCTTCGTTTAAGGTGTCAAGTAGCTTTTGACCAAACGTGTTCCACGGCTTTACAATTCGATTGAGTGGTGTCTATCTGCCCAGCTTGCTGACACACCAGGATTGAAAATGGGCTATATCGACACACTCCTTCTTGCATCTCCCATACAAATTGACCTATTTTCCGAAATTCGATTTTTTCCCCGCACCTCTTAATTCCTTGATTGCGGTAAACTAAATTTATCTCTAATTTATTCTTTTGTAAATTTGAAAATATCATCCATCCTGGTAGCTCCTACAAAGATTACTAATTTATTCCTAGCTTCACGTCTGTTAGACAATTCTTGTGTAATCTTTGGTATAATCATAATTCTGAGAATGAAAATTGATTATATTGCCCTGCACCTTCTTGTACCTCCCACACAAATGACCTATCTAAATCATATATTCTTATTCTCAGCCTCATATTTTTTATTCAGTTGCACAAAATTCAGTCAAATTATTTCCACGCTAAAGTTTAACTAAAGTAGGACGTGAGAAAGAAAATGGACAGCATTGTCATGCCCCTTGTGGTACCTTTATTTCCAAAATTTAATCTTTTCTCCGTAATTTTCAAATAAAAGTTTGCAGTAGCCTACAATTTTGTCCATTGAATTGACTTATAATTTGTTGTAAAACTTGAGGAAAATCGCTGGTAAAAATGTCCGATGTATCCCATAAATTCTTAGCTTCATGCCTTTCAAACACTCGTACTAAACTCCCTCAAATTTACCTTACGTTTTACTTTTGTGAGTTAAGTTTTGAGAATATAAATAGGGATAATCGGTACACCCCTGCTGGTGCCTCGAATTTAAATTGATTGATTTATGTGTATTAAAATGTTCTCCTTTAATCTCTAAGTCAGAGGCTACAGTTGCAAGAATTTTTGTGAAGTACGATAGCGGACCCAAAACTAGTCGACCTAACAATGAAAACACAAAAAAGTTGGGGAAAATTATCTTTGTTTTTCAACATAATCTTCTTTTAATCCAATACACTTTTTCCAGAGATATTCAATTTCCAGAGATATTCATTAAAATAACCATCAACCGCAGACTCCCATTTATTGTTGGAAATCGATTACTAATCTATTTTTTTCAAGTTTGAAAACAGCAGATAGTCCGAGGGTGATATTTCTGGCGGATAATTTGCGTGATGAAGCAATTCGAGCTTTTATTCATTAATTAGTGGATGTGTGAATCGTGGATGTGTGAAATAGTGGATGTGTGAACTGAAGCACTACCTTTCTTTTTCGCAAAATGCGGCCTCTTCTTCATAATTTCGACACCTAAACCCTGCAATAAATCAGCATAATACTCGTCGTTGATTGTTTTTGCCTTTTCAAGACTTATCCCAAAACACAGATGCCATGACCTTGCCTGGAACTGTCTTCGCCTTCTTTGAAGACGATTCAATCATTCCAGTTCACTGCTATGACTGTTCGTTTGTGTCAGATGTGAAGTGGTGGACCCATGTCTCATTCATGGTTATAAATCGACGCAAAAATTCGTCTTTATATCGGTGAAACATCGCCAAACGCTCTACCGAAACATCGTCACGACGCTACTTTTGCTTTATTAAAAGCAAGCACGGAACCCATCTTACTTACAGCTTTCTCATCTTCAAATTTTCGGTCAATATACAAAGTATTGCACTTTTTAAAATGTCTGTCATTTCAGCTAGCTCCCGCACATTCAGCCGACAATCATGCAATACTATTTTGTGGAGTTTCGTAACATTGTCTGGCGTTGGACACCTCAATTGGTCGACCACTAGAGGGTTTGTTTTGGCAGCTCGTACGACCTAGTTTAAACTCTGCTGCCCAATATTATACAGTCGTAAACGAAGAAGCAGATTCCCCCGGATTAGAATCTAGATCGCCTTAAATATTGGTTGGACTGAGACATTTCAAATGAAAATATTGAATTACATAACAGTGAACAATTTTTCCAGGTTTACAAATTCATTGAGATCGTTTACTTTTGAGGGCCTAAATACAAATAGTAAACAAAGTGGCGCCTTGAAGCTTAAAACATATATTCTACAAGGTTGCCACTTTTCAACAAAATATAGTAATTTTGTTCAAACCGCTCTCGAATATTGCACTGCAGAGCAATGGTAAAATATGGAACAGTCGATCGGATAGTCACATCTCTTCTGGGATCTGCCCTTCAAGTTGTCTAATTTAGACTGTATGCACCCATATTTACATTGTTCTTTCGGTAACACATAATTCAATATAAAGTTAGCAACCATCAGAAATTTAGTAAACGTGGTTCTGTGTACAAGAACAAACTGCATTGTCGCCCCTGGGGGGTACATCATACATAAATTGGCCAATATAATAAAACAAAACCCTTGCCGCTGTGTATTTCCTAAGGGGAGTACTATAGAAAATTGCATTTTTCTCATTTTATTGTACTTTAAGTCTGAAAATTTCTTGGCAAGAACCTAGTTATGTACCTCGTTCTTTTGGCAACTATCACACTTTTGTATCAAGGTGAAAGGAACCTAGGTGAAGGTACATGCAAATCAGTTCAACTGACTGAAATTACTGTGCAGGTTTGTATTATATTGACCAGTTCCCAGCATTTTTTGGGGAGAATTTATGCTTATATTTACTTACCAAGAATGCCTTTTGCTGTCATAAATGTGATTATACCATTCTGTATTATCAACTTTTCGTTTTCAAAAGTACAGTTAAACAAAACACACATAAAGCTACGATTTCGATTAAACTTCCATTTTATTATAATGCTTGGACCTTGACGTTATGAAACACAATGTCATTCAAATGACCGCCTTTGGATTGGATGGTGGCAGCAGTGAATCCTTTTGAGGTAGTTTTAGACCAGTCTTCCGCACATTTCGGGCGGTAAGTTTGGGGATTTTCCGCGTAAACACGATCTTTGAAGTAGTTTCACAAAATAAAGTCTAACGACGTCAAATCGCATGATTCTCGTGGCCAACTGACGTCGCCATAACGTGAAATTACGCTTTTTGGAAATTTCTGATGCAATAAAGCCAAAGTCGGTCGTGTTGAAACTCGTTTCTTTGGTTGTTTAACGATCCATATTCGTAAATGGCAAATGATATTTATTTAAAATGATTCAAATGATATTCATTTAGCAGCTGACAGCCTTGCCAGACTGACGGTTTTGAAACCACTAAATGGAACCTGTATAATCAATTAAAAAATATTTTCGCTCGCTTACATCACGTTAATTAAAACCGATGCCTTCCGGGAATACAAGATGATGGCATATCTACCTCTGACACCGTGAAGAATTTATACAACAAATTTATAAACATAAATAATTGTGATCTCCTGTATTCAAAGTAGCAGCATTAGCGAGCTTATTTTAGATGTATCTACAAGCAAGTATCCCCATCATAGCATAGTCCGACATAAATACACCATGACCGATGTAATTTCTCTGTGTCAGCAAAATTATCTTTAATTTAAAGAATATAAATTCTCAAACTCACACGTATTGACTGTAAACACGTGATCTTGCTCCTGTCTACTTTGCAATTTCATGCATTAGTGTGTAATGACCATCATTGGCGGTCTCGTTGAGCAAAAAAGGGTCATGTCTCTATCTCTCGCTTTTTCTTTTTCCTGGGAATCATTAAATTCGTTTGCTTCATTTAAACTTACATTTTCACTTACCCGCACGCACCAAATGTTGGATCATAAGCATAATAGCTGGAAGGCTGTAACGCCGTCGAAGTCCAGGCGGTCGTACTACTTGTAGTGTCTTTTAAGGCATAGGGGGTATTCTGTAAAAATGAAAAATGAACAGAAAATGTAAAATACACTTAAGTGTAAAACCCATGTTTATAATTTACATAATCAAATATATACACTTTAAGGTTGTTTAACATAAAAATAATCATAAAATATATTATTAACGACAAATGAGCGAAGTCGAATATGTAACTACTTTTTGATGTGGGCACAAGAAATCAATATTTGGTTATGATAGTACACTTCACACGCTATAGAGTTAAAGAGTTAAACTATAAAGTCACTAATATGTTGACAGTGTTGTAGGTAAACATATGCACAAACAGGTGGCTTCAAGAAGAGTTCTTTCCATACTTTATCTTTATCAAAGAACGGACTGTGATCCCAAATAGAAAAAATGGAAATAAATCTTAGTTAACCGTTTGGAGCTGTAAAAACGTCATGACACTTTGTCTTGACTTTCTACTACAGTATTCACAGTTGCCAGAATTATTCAAATCAGTTAAGAAATACTTTAAAACGTTCCTGCCAATTTGCACCATCCACTACGTAGTTTTTAATAAAGCTAAATATCTCAGAAGTAGAAGTTAAGGTCATCAACATTTCGACTATACCCCCGTAAATTTTCGTTCAAATCGAATAAATCTTTCAGAAGTTCCGATATTTTTTTCATTTTCTCCGTTTCAAGTCACTTATGAGCTGGTCATTTTCCAACTAACATTCAGCAGTTAAACGTATGTATCCCTACCCACAAGAGCTGCAATTATACATCATTTCATATTAAAAAAAATTACGTCTTCTTGAAGAATACATATTTAATTCCAGATAAATAAATACGAAATTTATTTCAGAACTTTTTGGTTGATTCAGCCTTATGTGCCTGTCTGGATATTCATGCTGACTCGATATTGACGTTGTCACTGGCAGTTCTTGAATTAGAATCTTGCAAATCTTCATTCAGTTTCTTTCATTTCAGTTTCAACCTTAGAAAACCGTATAAAAAAACTCGCAGTATAGGTTTAAATTATAAAATTGTTTATAAATCCGCAAATCTGGAATTTCATCTTTTATGATCTCAAAAAATTCACTAATCGCCGACTGTAATTTCTAAATTTTTTAATTCACATTCCTAACGTGGGTAGCAGTGACTGGGCGATCTAAAGCAACGCAGAAATTTGTGAAAGACTGTAGACTTGAACTAATGCTATTTTTGTTAAATTCTATTGCATCTCACGGATAAGATGAGCAAGAGCTTCTTACAATAAGGGAGCCTACGCGAATTCTATATTTATGCTCACTGAAAGAGTTTTTAATGACTATTTAGAACGTCAATTAGGGAAACTTCTACCAGCATTCGCCAGCGCATCGAGGTGACTGAAGCTTATAGAAAGGAATACATTTGGATTGGTAATAGAATTCACGATCATGTCCCCGATAGCTACTTATTCCAACCAACTTCATCAGTCGCGGCCTATCACTTGAGCAGTACGGTTGATACCTACCTACCTACCTACAATGTCAAAAATAATTTGCTCTGCTTGTTACAAAAGCATTAATAGAAGCAGTGTAATTGTTTGCAATATTTGCCAAAAAAAATTGCATAAGTTCTGTGCAAATATAGACAATGATGGTGCGATCACTGCCCTTTCTAGCTTTGCCAACATTGTTTACAATTGTGATAATTGTTTAATATCTGCTAGTGATTTGGTGAAGAAAGTTAGCTTGTTGTCTAATCAAATTGATGAAATTAAGTTGATGCTCTCTCAATTCATTCCTGTTAATACTGTAAACAACAATGTTCTCAACCAGTCTCATCGGCGTTCTTCTTTGCATCAAACCGGTTCTGAGTGTGCTCCGCGCTCTATGACTGATACTCTCTCTGCTGTAAAGAGTTTAAATAATATGCCTTTGACTGATGGATCGATTTGTTTTGGTGTTGATGATGTTTCTGCTGCATGTTCTGCTAATAATGGTTCGCTTGCTGCTACTATGAATAACGGCTCGCTTGCTGCTTCTGTGAACATTCCTGATGTGGGTGCTGCTGATGCTGTTGTTGATGTTGTGTTAAATGCAAATAATAATGCGTCATCTTTGCCGAATGACGATGTTTTCGCTGGCGCTGTTGGTGACGTTGCGCTAGCTGCTGGTTCTGCTGCTAACATGAAGTGGACTAATGTAACGAAAAGAAAGCAGAATAAACGACGTGTTGTGGTTGGCATGAATGTCAATACAGAGCTGGATGTTGTCACTCAGATGAAATGGGTACATTTATCATCATTTAAAACAACAATGACTGCTGATCGTTTGATAGCATATGTGGGTAATCGTTTAAAAATTGATAAGGATTCTATTGCTTGCTATCCATTAATTAAAAAAGATATGATTGTTGATCATCTAAAATACATTAATTTCAAATTAGGAGTGGCTCCGGAGCTATATGATAATCTGTTTAAATCTGAACTGTGGACTGCTAATATTAAGATTCGTCCTTTTAAGTTTTTTCCAAAGAAGAAGCCTCTATCTCACGAAGCTTAGTAATGCCATTAAATTCTAATAATTCGCCTTTGAAAATTTATTATCATAACGTGTCTGGTATGAGGACAAAATCTATGTTAATTTTTCCATTTACATCTCAATGTGATTATGATGTCTATGTATTTGTTGAAACTTGGCTTAATTCGGATTTTTTTAATGAAGAATTTTTTGATACAAAAAAATTTAATGTCTTTCGTAAAGATAGAGATTGTGTTTTAAGTGGCTGCTTGAGAGGTGGTGGTGTATTAATTGCTGTGAATAGTGCCTTCGTTTCGAAACAATTTGAATTAAGTGATGGCAACTTATTATTGGATCAACTTTGTGTTGAAATTCAATCTATTCAAGGAAATTTTTTTATTTGTGCCTCTTATATTCCGCCAAATAGTTTGGATAGTTTGTATCAGGCTCACTCAAATAACATTTTGCATATTTCAGACAATTTAAATAGTAATGATAAAATGTGTATCTTAGGTGATTTTAATCTAAATAATATTGTTTGGAATGAAGTTCATAACATTGATAAATTTCTTCCATGTAATGTTAATAAGTCGTTTGAAATTGAATTTATTGATGCATTACTTAGTATTGGTCTGCAACAAATTAATAAAGTGTTTAATAAATTAAGGCGTTTGCTAGACTTAGTTTTTGTTAGCAATGACATGTTGTTTTCGGTAGTTAAATGCAATTTTCCTGTTTCTCCTGAAACGATTCATCATTCTGCAATTTGTATTAATTTACAATTTTATAATTTTTCGAAGTCTCACATTCCTATATTAGCTAATGATTATGACTATAATTCCTGTAACTTTGATTCTTTAAATGAACTACTTTCAGATATCAATTGGCCCGATATTTTAGATAGTAATATTGTCGCTATTTGTTATGATGAATTTTTAAAAATGACAAATTTTATAGTCGAGCATAATATATCTCATATTAAGCCAAAGGTTTATAAATTACCTTGGTACACCAAAGGATTGAAAAAATTAAAAAACTTAAGGAATAAATTTTATAGTAAATTTATGATTTCTAATTCCCCGATTGATGAAAAATATTATATTCATTATATGCGTGAATTTAATTGTTTAAATAAATTTTTGTATAATCAGTATATACTATCGTTTAATGAGTCTTTAAAGGATAATCCAAGACGGTTTTTTTCGTATATAAAGTCAAAAAAAAACAATTCTTCCATCCCTAAGGGTCTAAAGCATAATAATATTGTTTCAAATTCGGCAGAAGAATCAGTAAACTTATTTAAGAATTTCTTTGAATCAAGTTTTACAAAAGATAACACTGTAAATAATTTTAGTTACTTCGACAATATTGTGCCTTGTGTTGATATTGGGTCTATTGACGTTTCTGATGAGGACATTCTGTCTTCCATTCTTAAGCTCAAAAATTCTTTTAAATCTGATCTGCATGGAATCTCTTCTTTTCTTCTTAAAAAATGCTCAAAAGCTTTTTTAGTTCCTTTAAAAATTTTGTTTCAAAAATCACTTGATTCTGGATATTTTATTCATAAATGGAAAACTGCAACAGTCTTTCCAGTTTTTAAGTCGGGAGATAGAACCTTAGTTACTAATTACAGGCCTATTTCTAAGTTGCCTAACATTGCTAAAATTTTTGAGCATATTATGCGTGAAAAATTATATTTTTTAATAAAGAGGCATATTAACCCTAATCAGCACGGGTTTTTTTCTGGTCGTTCCACATCTACTAATTTAGCTATTTTTAGTAATTTCTGTTTAAATGAATTTGAAAGTGGTGCTCAAGTAGACACGATATACACGGACTTTTCTAAAGCTTTTGACAGAGTTCGCCATGATATTCTCTTATTTAAGCTTCATAAATTCGGTTTCCACTCCAATGTCTTAAATTGGTTGAAATCGTATTTGGGTAATCGGGTATGTACTGTTTGTATTGATGGTTATTATTCTAGTGCTTATTTTCCTACCTCTGGTGTTCCACAAGGTAGTATTCTTGGGCCTTTATTGTTCAATATTTTTGTTAATGATATTGGTATGTGTTTTAAAAATTCGAAATATCTTATGTATGCAGATGATCTAAAGATTTTTAAATCAATCTACACGTTGAATGATGTTACGTTGTTGCAGGAAGATTTAGATAGGATTGCTATTTGGTCGAAAGCTAATGATTTACCATTCAATACTAATAAATGTTTTAAACTGACATTCCATCGCTGTAGAAATACAATTAATTCATTATATCATATTTATCATGAAATCTTGGAAGAAATTTTTGAATTTTCTGATTTGGGGGTAGTTTTTGACTTCAAATTTACATTCAAAAATCACCTAGATTACATTATACCAAAAGCTTATGCGATGTTTTATTTTATTCGTAGAAATATGTATAAATTCTCTGATCCTTATACAAAAAAAGTTTTGTTCTCTGCTTTTGTACGTTCTAAACTCGAGTATGCATCGGTTATTTGGAATCCTGTTGCATCAATTCATTCTATGCGGATTGAAAAAGTACAGAAAGTGTTTTTAAGATATGCCTTGTCGTCACTTAACCTTACTTCTCCTTTACCGTCCTATGAAAGGCGCTGTGCATTCATTTCGTTGCAAACTTTGGAGGCCAGAAGGAACATAGCGTCTGTTATGTTTCTACATGCCGTTGTTTCGGGATATATTGATTGTTCAGATCTACTTGCACTCATACGCTTTAATGCTCCATCTCGCTCTCTCCGTCATATGTATACTTTTAATATTGTTATGCATTCGTCTAATTATATTTGCAATGAGCCCATTAACAGGTCAATGATTTTGTTTAATAGATTCTGCAACAACATTGACCTTTGCCTGCCTCATAATGTCTTTAGGCAATTAGTATGTAATTTATTAAATTAGTTAAGTTATTTACTTTATTTTTGTTAATTAGTTATATAAGATATTTGCTGGTCTGTAAGGATATAATCCATAGACTAAAATAAACAAATGAAAAAAAAAAAAAAAAAAAAAAA
>JAHXMU010000232.1:2457035-2544773 GCA_019455685.1 Philornis downsi
GAATTCACGATCATGTCCCCGATAGCTACTTATTCCAACCAACTTCACACGGTGGACGATTGACCGTATCCAAAAGTAGAACAAATGCCTCTGCATGCAGTAAACTTATATGCGTTTTATCATCTGAAGTATTGAAGGACAGATGTCATATAATTATATACATATAAAAAAGCGTCTTTACACACATTTTATATGGAAGTGTCATCATACACACTTTCATTAAGAAAAGTGTCTCCATGCACACTTGTCATACAGAAAAGTGTCCTCATAGACACTCCTCGTATAGAAAAGTGTCTCCACAGACACCTTTCGTATGGAAAAGTGTCTCCACAGACACCTTTCGTATAGAAAAGTGTCTCCACAGACACCTTTCGTACAGAAAATTGTCTTCATAGACACCTTTCGTATAGAAAAGTGTCTCCACAGACACCTTTCGTATAGAAAAGTGTCTCCACAGACACCTTTCGTACAGAAAATTGTCTTCATAGATACCTTTTGTTAAAAAAAGTGTCTTCATAGATACCTTTTGTTTAAAAAAGTGTCTTCATAAAGACCTTTCGTATAGAAAATTATCTTAATAGGCATTTTCCGTATAAAAAAGTGTCTTTATGGACAGTTTTCATATAGACAAGTCTCTTCTGAAGAAACCGACCAGCATAATTGATCACTTCTGAATTGTCCGCCACACTCCGGACTTCCTTGCATTGGGAACGACAATTCCTACCCGAATATCTGTACATTCTTTTGCAGTAATAAGGGTGATTCATTTTAATACATTCTTTAATTTTTCCGCTACAAAACTTGTCAAAATGATCAGGTCTGGTAGAAATAAATTGGGTTTTATTGGAACTAGAATCAACGACTATATACATATACTCTTCCAAAAGCCATACTTTTCGATACTGAAATTGGTCCTTGTTCTAATGCAGCCCCTATAAAAATGAACAGCCCCAGCTTGTTTAATCGTTTCAATGTATCACAGAAATTCTCATTATTTCGAAGGCAATTTAGACCCATACATAATGGTTGACGTCACTTGGTTTCATCCACATATTACGCCTATGCCAGTGTACCACCAAATACAGGGTGGTGCACCAATTGTGCTACAATAATGTATGAATGTATTTAATTTATTTTTTATTTATTATTATATACAAAATTCAATCTTAGTTTATGTAACTTGATTGGTTTTGAAGATGAAAGACCGTTAATGATCTAAATGCTCATCCACTCACATTGCGACACCTGATCAGAAAATTAATCATTGCGGCCTGAAGAGATGGACGGGATCGCCTCGATTATTGTTTTAATGGACCGCTTCAATTCAGTCAAATTCCTTGGTTTCGCTTTGTACACTTCTTTCTTAACATAACCGCTTAAAAAATAGTCTGGTGCAGTCAGGTCAGATAACCTTGGGGTCCAGCGGAAAATGAAGTTTCTGGATGTTAATTTGTTTGGTAGTTTTCGTTGGAGGTCTGCCACAACCGGTCTGGGTGTGTGTACAGTTGGTCCGTCTTGCTGAAACCGAAGTAACAAAGAATCTACCCGTTTGAGACGCTGTGTGAACGTTGACAACTATAATTTTGAAGTGGTGGAAGAAGTAATTTACCCCGGTCCCGTTGTAAACAAAACGAATGATGTTATCATGGAGATAAAGAGAAGAGTATTGCTTGCTAACAGATGTTACTATGGGCCAAGCTAGATATTCAATGATAAAACCCTCTCTCGACAAACAAAAATCCGGCTGTACCAGACGCTGCGTTTGACTGGCTTGGTATATGGTGCAGAATCCTGTGTTATGACGCAAGCGGGTGAATCAGTACTGACAGTTTTCGAGAAGAAAATACTCCGAAAAATATATGGACCCATCATCGTGAACGGAGAGTATCGGCATCGCGTGAACACTGAGCTGTATGAGCTATATGCCGACATGGACATGGTCAAACGCATTAATATGTAGCGATTGCGTTGGCTGGGTCATGTTGTGTAGATGGATCCAAATGCTCCGGCACGGAAAATTTTCGACAACGAACTCGATGGACGGCACAGAAGAGGGCGACCAAAACTCCGTTGGAAGGAACGGGCTTTTGAAATACTATCGAAACATGGTGTGACGAATTGGAGGAGAAGCGCAGAAGATCGAAGCGCTTGGAATTATTTTCTGCGGGCGGCGTATAATAGATAAGGATGCCACCTAAGAGGAAGAAGATTTTCCTAATTTCACATTTTGGTCAATATTTATTCAAATAAGGATGATATATCGAGAATTGTATCAAATAATATGTATTCTTTTGTTGTTAGTCAGTGATGATGCCAACAAAGTGAACAGCAATAAGGGTGCTATACGAGTATATGGCCATCGTCGACCTATTCCAATATAATGTTTATGCAAACTTTTAATTTTGCTTACCCTTCTGCTCTAAAATATTTGTTCATGCTGAATGACCAAATCAACTAAATCAAAGGAGGAAAACATTAGACGATACCTCAAAATTATTGTAAAGCAAATTCGTTTACGTACATGAACGAGTAATATTTACATATTAACCATCACCATCGTGTTCGACAGTTAAAGTTACAACTGAAGTTCTGCTGCTGAAGTAAATAAGTGGATTTGAAAACAAATCACCAACTAAATTATACAACTGTTAACAGCGCTTTGCATGCAAAGTAATTTTACAAAAAAAAGTTTTCCCGAATGTGCAGCCATGAAATGAACATAAGATAAGACACATATAATTATTTTAATATTAGTGCCGTTTTCCCTGGCCTTTCAATTTTAACTCTCTGCACAATAAAATTACAGTTGCAGTGTCATAATTTGCATAAAATTGAAATTAACTGCCTTTTTATGAGCATACTAAAACTCCAACTCAGAGGATCCTATGCATGGATAAAATTAAACTACAAAGTTTATTGGATTTTAAATGCTGGTAATAAGAGAATCATAAGTGTATAATTGGTACTTGGTATTCTCTTCAAAAATTGCATAGCTAGCGATGTGAAGCAAACTAAAGGTAAAATCTGAATTCATATTCTCAAGAGTGTTTAAGTTTATGCCAATAAATCTCTAAGTGTTGAAATGCGGGTTTCGCAAGTGACAATGCTAAGTCAATTGTATTGATAATACGTAAGCACCTTTGATGTTGAGTTCAAGTTCGGAAATCTGTCTTATGCAAGCGATGCAATTGGATTTAACATAATACATATTCATCGTGATGCGATGATCCGTCTCTGAGATACAGTCATATTTTCATTTTAGCAGTTTTTTCGTTGCTTGAATAGTTGAAAATTTGAGTCCATTAATTTGTAACATTAAGCACAACTTTCTATAAGATCAATTTAAAAAAAATCATTTTCGTGACTGGATGCCTCGCAAATATTGTAATTCTTAAGCTCGGGACTAGAGAACGAGATGAGGCTTTTGATTTCAACGCCGGATCCGGAGCCTGCGAGCCGGGAGCTGAAGATATTTTGTTATGATTTGATTAGTATGCTGTCGCGACTCGAGAGCTAGAAGTTTTTGATGGTGGCTCTCGACTCCGAGCTACGGGAGTGATTATGGGCTTGTTCGCCCGCTAATGAAAGTCTTCGAATATTTTTTTGTAGAAAAATGTTGAATTTATAATCTAATTTTTGCTAGGCAGTTATTTGGCTAAACAAAAGTTGTGTAGCGATTAATGGATGTTCTCAAAAGATCACTTGTTTCAGTCGGCCTGTAAAAGCTGCCCTGCCGGAAAATTGTCCTTGTTTGTAGGCTGTTACGCTTTTTTATCCGCAGAAGTTCACTATGGTTTTACGTTAGTCTCGCCGTCAAGGTCTTACTCAGGGTGTGCGATTCACTGGGCATACTACAATGCGATTGCCAACGCCCCCCTGGGATAGCCAAGTAAAACTTGGACTATCTAGGAAAAGGGGCTGAAAAACCAAACGGACCGTTCTGCATTACTACAAATGCAATGAGCTACGTAGTCCTTCATGCACTAACAATTTCTGGTTCAATTTGACTTGTCCTGCAGAACCAGTAGGTTATGTTATGACGTTTTAAATGTGTTTTATGGAACCCAAACTGATTTGTTTCGATCTTAAATTGAACTAATCATCACGAGCGTTTTCCGTGTGCTGAAATTTGTTTGTGAGTTAAATTTTCATAATATTTTAAATTTACACAACCATAAATAACGCCAAAGCATGCCTCAGTTTCACGATGAGCCATATCACGAGTTGCTAACATCGATTTACGCAAAGTATAGATGTTATCTGGCGCAACACCAATATTGGAAAAAATTCATGCGGAAGCGCATGATGACTACGACTGTATTCGGAAAGCCAGTTAAATATGACCAAAAATGTGTTACGAAACAAAAGTCGAAGGGAGGCTGGTTTAACCCACATTGAAAATCATAAAAAGCTGTCTAACGAAAACTTTCGCAACTTATTAAAAGTTTTAGGTCAAGATACATTTTTCAGACCGCTGCACAGTGATTCGGCTAGAACATGCTAGCGGGACAAAATTCATGACACAATTTCCACGACCAACTGATCACGACTTGTAACAACACTCCGCAGGTAAGGAATTCAAAAAATTACTTTATTAAGGTATCTTATCAAGTGGGCAAAGCAGCTTCAAAAGAGGGATCATTTTCATTTACAAGTCAGTTGCATTTTATGCACACTTGTGACAACATAGTTTAAAACTGATGGAAAAGTGAAACGGGATTTTTTGTGATGGAATATTCTGATGAAGGTATGTAGTTATTACGATTTATTTTTTTAATAAAAAACATGTATAGTTATAAAGTATTATCAATTTGTAAGTGCATAGATAAATCTAGCAAATTTCACATTAAGCGTAAACTTTGAAGAGTAGCAACTTTTTTTACCCACATATATCCAGCTAGATTCTCTGTATATAATACCTATGATATACATGCAAAGATTCATATATATATTATAGACCCCGAAGCGGCCCGATAGTAAAATTATTTAATTTTTTTCAGAGCGAGTTGTGACTATAACGAAAATGGTGACATGCATTCTCCGCAACAATGACGCTGCTAGTTTTAGTAAAGTTATTTGATGTTGTGAATCAGCTTGGTGTCCTCAGGAAGTTGATATGCAATTGTGAAATAACACCCTCGATATGTCAAGACAGTTCTTATTTAACTGTATGAGCCGAACGAGAACTTAGACAAAGATATACAGTCCCTGAACGAAAGTACGCCCTGTGGATGTGGTCGGAGTATATTCTATCATGTATTTGAAGGAGAAAATAGAAGTGTAGTCGATACCGGAAATCAGTCATCTACCTATCATATATAAGGTTCTGTCGAGTGTTATATGTAAAAGCTTAAAGCCTGTTCTATCCAGCTTTAGATCTAGAAAAACGAGCAACATTTTGTCATCCCTTCAATTATATTACTATTTTTGCTATAGAAATACTGGGCTTGTTAGCAAAATCTTAGACGAAACTGCAGACTAACAAACAGTAAGAAGTCGAAATAAATGAATAGAAGGTCTTCACCAGTAGCTATTATAGATATGGTAATAAAAGTTTGATTGAAATGGATTGATCTGTGCGGAATGCTGCACAGTACAATTCTCCAAAATATGAAAGTGAATACACAACACCACAGATAATCCCGACGTTGAAGAGTATATCACTGTCGGAAAATACGGATTACAGTACTCTCAATATAATATTCGAGAAGGAAGCGATTGCAAAACTGAGCTCTGTATGTACCGCTCCAAACTAGAAGATGGAATAGTTGCCCCAGCCTATAGTACAAAAGCCCAGTTGGAGCTCTCGTATGGAATTGTAAATATGGAATCCAGTGAGTGTGTCTACCATAACATTCAGAACATCTAAAGGCACCAACTGTGGTGGCAGATGTTCCTTCCAAATATGCCCTGATACTACAATTTCGCCTAGTATTTGCATTCAGTGTGAAAAATGGCCATTATCCTACATCCATTAACACCAATTTTCTTACATCCTTCTCGCATTGCAGCATTATATATTATTTCCATAAAGGCGCTCATAATTTCCTTAAACATGTTTGTAGAACAAAGTGTTTTCCGTTTGTGGCAATTAATCATATTCACATTAGAATGTGGAGCCGCGTGGAAAAGAAATTATTCAGTTGCAAACAACATGTTTCACACAATCAAACATAATGACTTTTTCAGCCGCTTTGATGAATAATAAAATGAAATGTGCGAGCGAGCGGGCGCAACACAATGAAATGCCAACGTTTCGCAAGACATAAATTGTTATTGCGCGCGGCAAACAATTACAATCAAATAGCAAACCGCCGGCATCACACAAAAGCCCGCTTTGAATGAAGACAACTTCAATTCTGACAAGTCCATTTGCAAACGAAATGAAATGACGTCTCGAGTTACCACTGCTGCAAACTTAAATAAAGAAATTATCCAAGAATTCCGTGCATCAAAAGCCATTCTGCGAGAATTTCTAAATGTTAAGCATTCCTTTGCCGCGTTTCGAGCACTTAAATATGAAACATTCCTTACACCTTTCGGCTTAGTTCGTATGGAAAAATACACATGTGAAGTGTTTTTGATGTTCATTCATTATTTAGTTGGCTCGTTTTTTTAATAGCACTATAATTGCAATAAACTATTTTTTAACGAGCGTTTAACTACATCACGTTCTGCGCGAGTATTGTATGTTTGACGTTGGTTATGAGTCAATCGCTTGGTTTAACATGTGTTGCAATATCAGCGGGCCAAATGAGGTTCATTGAAAAATTTGCGCTAGAATAGAACAGAATAAGGAGATTCCAGTTTATGATTTGTACTCTTGCATATCAGTTTTTTGTATTGATGTTTCTGTGGGCAACGCATATTCAATAATTAAGTACATCTCGTTCACCAAATTCTCTACACCAATAATGACAGCATTTTTCAATATGGAAATCATATTAATTTGAACTTCTTCCGGTTGATGTCTTTCGAACGTTTCCTCCAATATTATTTCAAATACTTGCTTAAAATAAGTATTTCCAAGGGAGTGTATTTGATTGCTCCGTTTCAGGACGTAACGAAGGGTTGTCACTCTCGTCGACAATAGTATACCCACATAGTTGGCATCCAGTGCAACCAAGATAAAGCGGCGGCGCAATTCAACGGATTTTTCCCTTGGATACAGACACCAGTCTTATCTATTTATAATCGATTACACAGTACGACAAGAAGTTTGGGGCATCGATAAAACCAAAGATTTGTTTAAAATACGAGTACGATATATCACGCCTGGACTAAAATAATCGAAAATGATAATTGTCGTCAAGCGTCTTACATAGATCTACATGCAGGCCATTTTAAGTCAATACATTGCTGATATAACCTTGTTCTGACTCAGCGATATGCAGTCCATGTTCAATCTAGTATTTAAGGTCCAGGATCTTCGATCTGATACCCGTTTTCGTTGCTCGGGCTCTGGAATACCCTCACTAGCATTACTATGACTTCTGTCCGACGTTCAAATGTATAGGTACATTTAATGGTTTCAAAACCGCCAGTCTGGCAAGGCTGCTAGCTGTTAAATAACTGTTATCTGAAGTGTTATTTATTTAGTGAAAGGTTTACAATTTAAGAATACGGATTGTTAAACAGCAGAAAACATGATTCAAACGTAATTCAACAAGACCGATTTTGGCTTTATTACATGCAAAATTTCAGGAAGCGTAATTTCACGCTTTGGGGAAATCAATTGGAAATCAAGATCAAGCGATTTGTCGCCGTTAGATTTTTTGCTACGTCAATGACCGTGTTTACGCCTATAATAACAAACGTTGGAGTATTTAAAAACCAACATTTATCAAGTTATCGCCGAGACACCGCCCAAAATGTGCGAAGAGGTGGTCGAAAATTACCTTAAAAGCTGCAACTGCTGCAACCAATGCAGAGGCGGCCAATTTAAATGATATTGTACAGGTTGGCGCAATAGAACGTGGATATTGCATCATCTTTTTTTGCGTGGTAAAAAAGGCGCGGGCGGGGGGGCGCCTACATCATTGGGTTGGAGGGCTCATAGAGTTTTAGTCGCTATGAATCACTTCGACGGGAAGCGTCGCGCATTTTGCGTGCACGCATTTTACGAGAACTCTCATATTCATATATTGCTACTAGGCGACTATATTGTTCTGAATATGGACTACGGCGAATTAGTGAGGCTCCGAGTGCTAACTTAATTAAAATATGGGTAAAGCGTTTTGAAGAGACCGGTACAACATCTAAACCGCAAGCAAATGGTCGCCCAAGAACATCTAGGACCGAAGACAATGTTGAGAGAGTTATGGAGTCAGTACGAGGAAATCCACAAATGTCGACTTGCAAGAGTCTTACAATTATCGCGACGAAGTTTGCAACGAATTTTAACATTGGATCTTAAACTGCATCCATATAAGTTGCAATTAACACAACAATTGAAAAAGTCTGACTTCATAGCAAGGCTCGCATTTGCTAATGAAATGCTTAATTGATTTTCCAATTTTGACAACATCCTTTTCTCTGGCGAGGCTCATTTCCTTATGAATGGGTTCGTAAACCGTCAAAATTGTCGTTACTGAACGATTTGATTTTTATCTCCTTAATCGTCGCAAAACGCCGTCCTTTCATCTTTAATCTTGGGAACAGGAAAAAGTCGCAGGGGACCAATTCTAGTGAAAACGGTGACTGAGGCATGGTGATGACTGAGGCAACGGTGTTGTTTTTGGCCAAATAATCTCTTACAAACAAAGATGAGTGAGCAGGTGCATTATCAGAATGCAAAAGGCATGAATTTTTTTCTACAATTCCGGGCATTTTTCCCGTATTGCTTCACGCATACGACCTTGTGGTAGGAATTCCTGATACACTACGCCATGGCAATCGAAGAAAGCAGTGAGCAAAACCTTGTCATTTGATCGAAATTGGCGTGCTTTTTTGTTGTTGGCTCTCCTGGATACTTCCATTGGGACGATTGGGCTTTGGTTTCGATATCATAACCATATTCCCATGACTCGTCACCAGTTATCACCCTTTCAAGCAATTCTGGACCATCGTTGACGTTATTCGACAAATCCTGAGCGATGCTGATGCGATGTTGTTTTTGGTTAAAATTCAGCAATTTAGGAACGAACTTTGCTGCCACACACCTCGGACCCAAAATTTCCGAAAAAATTGAATGGCATGAGCCAACCCATATGCCGATATCCTCAGCAACTTCTCTAATTGTGATTCGACGATTCTCCATAACAATTTTCTTCTCTTTCTCAACATTTTCATCGGTTGCTGATGTGCTGGGGTATCCAGAGCGAGCGTCGTCATTCACATCTTCTCGATCTTCTGTGAAAAGCTAGTACCACTTGTAAACATTTCTTTGACTCGGAGTACTCTCACCGTATGCCACTGTCAACATTTCAAATACTTTTAAGCACATAATTCCAGTTTTTACACAAAATTTGATGCAACTTCTTTGATCCGTTTTTTCGATAGCAGAATATCGCCGAACACGCAAAACAGTTGTTTTATTTAAGCCTCTCCCAAACAAACTAAACATGCTATACAGATGAAACCGTCAGCATATCTTTGAGACGAGTGTGCCAACATAAAAAGAAAATAATAATCGGAAGTCGAATGTACGTAGCCCGGGAAATCTGAAAATTCACCTTATTTTTTGAGCACACCTCGTATACACAATTCTGCAAATATTCAAACACTTGCCAACTATAGTGGAAAAAGAAAGAAACTCTACATATTTTTGAGGTATTATGTTTACTTTGTGATTTATTAGAAAGCGCTCTTAGAATACAGCATTTATAGAAAACAATACAATAACTTACCAAAAAGTGAGACAGTTTACAGAACCGGTTCTCAAAGAGCATTGTCGGACAAAGGATGGAAAAAAATAGTACATTTTGGCAATATGGCCATCTCACTCTGTTCGCAGAAGGCGAACTTCAAGTTTCCAATTTAATGTACATATAATTGATGATTTCGGTCCTTAATCATAAATTGATCTACTACCGCTATGCTTAATTTCCTGAGCTGTAATTGCCATTCATGTGTTAGGCCACCTCACAAAAAACGGTCATAAACTTGCAAAACTGGTCTACTTTGAAAATACGGCAAAACATTTAAAAGTACAAAATTCAAAAACGATTGTACACATCTTAGTAGAATTACCAAAATTTTAGCAAATTTTACATGTCATCAAATATTTCATAAGGTCTTTAGAAAAATCGGTGGTGTATCAGGTTTTATATGGTTGGTGTAACGCATTATTATATGGTTTGCGGGATACCTAGTGTGGATTAACGAGTCAAAAGAGTTTTTCCTAACGGTAACTAAGCTGACGTAAAATTATGCTAAGAGTTATTGCAGTTTCACCAGAAGGAATGAGGGTACCTATATACCTGCCTATTGGTGTTCGTCTAGCTGGTTGGTTGGCTAATTGGTAGACATAATAATTGTCGTAAATCCTTAAGAAACCTCCTATAACTTGTCGCAGCCTAATATTTTTTTTCGAGATCGTGGACGGGGATTGTAAATGGAACTATCATCTAATCTCCAGTGGTGCCTTTCACACAAATTTTCCCTACTCTTTCTTTGGCATAGTAACCTGAACTTTATCAATTGCATTGATTTGTACTGTTCAACATACATAATTTGAAAAATTGGACCGATTAGTGATTGACCTTCTAGTGCATCCACCACAAACAGGGTGTCCGTCGGGAAGGTATACTATAACAACCATGACAACCCCGATTTTCATGAAAAAATCATAATGAGTGACGAGACACATTTTCATTTGAATGGATATGTGAATAAACAGAGTAGTCGGTTCTGGGCAATGAAAAACCCTCAAATTATCCATCAGTCACCTTTGCATGCATTAAAAATGACTGTCTGGTGTGCAATTTGGTCAGAAGGAATCATTGGAACTTACTTCTTTGAAACTGAAAACGGCGTAACGGTAACTGTCAATGGGGAGCGATATCGTGATATGATTGAAAACTTTTTAACGCCACAACTGCATTGCTTTGGGATTGATTAACATGTGGTATCAACAAGGCGGTGCCATATACATCCAGGGTTACAATGGAATTACTGCGAGACTTCTTTACACAGCAAGCTATTTCAAGAAATGGTGATGTTGATTGGCCTCCACGGTCGCCTGATTTGACTGCTCCGAACTATTTTTTGTGGGGATATCAGAAAAGCAGGGTTTATGCAAACAAACCAGACATTCGTGATGAAATTAATGAAATACGCGTGGAATGTGTGAGAATGTAATGAAAAATCTGCTCAAAAGGACTCGCATTTGTGAGGCTAACAGAGGCGGGCATTTATCTGATATTGTATTCCATACATAATTGCCGACATTAAATAAAACATTTATCAATATAAAATCCATTCTCTTTCATTTAATCAAAAATTATAAACAAAGTAGTATACCGATGTAAGCCATATATTTAAGGTGTAATTTTGCATAATCTGTTACCCGTAAAACGTTTGCCATAGTAGAGTCTCAGAATAAACATGAACCACACTGCAACATTACTTTTGGCACCTCTAATAAACAAATTGATCCACTTTCCAAAATAAAACTTTTCTCTGTAATTCCTAATTAGTAGGCTGTCGTATCGTAGTTCTGCCATTGCCGTTCCCATTGTACTGTTGTATTATAATTATTGTATTATTGTATTACAATGTTTGGTAAACTTAGGCAACTAGGCAACCACGCCCTCTCTGGTGACCCCCATACAAATTACCTAATCTAACTAATATACTTTTGAATGCATTCTTTCATTTAATAATAAAAAATTCAGTACAATTTAGCAAACTGCAAATGAAAATGGGCTATATAGTGTAGCTACCACGTACCTATATATTAATTTGCCGATTTATCCAAAACAAAGGTCCCTCTGTAAGCGTAAGAAGTTATAATTTTGTTTCTTTCAGAATATTTTTGATAAGAACATTACGAAGTAACGCCACACTCTTTCCGGCACTCCTCACAGCATTGCACCAACTCGTAAAGACATTGGGTGCAGATACATGAATTTCTGTATTTGTTTTTAATACTAATATCAAGCTCAAAATAGAAATTAGATGAGTCATTTTTGCTACAAATAGAAGAAGATTTCTAACTGCTACATGTGGCTCACGTTGCCGATATACGTAGAGATATTGTTGCAATATTAAATGTAATCATTTGAATAGTTTTTGCTGTAATCTGATACATGTTTCATGACTGCAACAATGTACTGGCATCTATGCAAATTAGAGTTCGATACTCGTTTTTATTTTCTGGAATACAACACCATGAAATTCCAATGTTTGCGTTTAGATAATAACGCCAGCCTGGAGGATGGAGCAAAATGTGTAGTCTATTTGCCCGATACATTGAAAAACTTTATTGAATACAATGGCAGGCGATTACAATTGGGCACCTGCAGGCAAAATTCTCACCTCTGACTTTATAAACAAATTTATATTACAACTCTTGATACGAGCAGATGAGTTATTTTACAAGATGTAGAACCCGCGCTGAGATATATTTCCAAATTGCAAACGTATAAAAAATTGCTATTACTAGTCCATCTATTCTCATCTATCCACGAAGTATCATGAAATCACAATTACCGAATAACTTACATACTTGCATCAGCGTTTCTCCCCTGGCTTTGAAGTAAAAGTAGTATAAACTATTTTAATTAGTTTCTTATTGGTTAGTTGCAATTGTGTTGTCTATGGTGCCATTGCCAAATAATGCTGTGTTTCTAATAGAAATCGCAAATTGTGTTCACTCTGTAAAAGATGGTTATAAATGGCGTGCAATATACGAAATTTTGCGAAAAAAATCAAGTGAGAAACAGCCTTTATTAACATTTTGACTTCAGGTAACATGAGTGACTTCAGAATAAATTGTGTCTTATTATTATTTACTTACGACATTTCAATTTCAGTTGTAGTTACTGTTGCACCTACAAACGACTACAAATTAAAAATAAGACAATACAATTTATAAATATTTCATGAATGTTGTTTTGTTATTTTTAATGAACGTGAGCGGTTGTCAGTCGGAACAAATGTTAGTGAAGAACAAAAAAAAAAAAATTATAAATGATAGATCATATGATGAGACGTCATCAGGTAGATAATATAAATGATCTGCGATTTTCCACTAGTTCACATATATAAGTTTTTTTAACATTAGGTAAAGGTAATACAGACAGATTTTTTTTTCTTTTTTTTTTTTTTTTTTTGCAAAATAAAAACATATTTTTTTTTATTACACTAATACTAATTACTTATGTTGTTTAATATTAAATGTTAACCATTCTTCGTTTTTAAGTAAAGTTAAATAAAACAACATAAAGCTATGATTTCGATGAAACTTCTATCTCATTATAATGCTTGGAGACTGCCGTTATGGATTGATTGCAGCAATTAATGGTTTTGAGGTAGTTTTTGGAATAATGCAGCCCAGTGATAACTCCAGACCATAATGCGCAGCAAACAGTCATATTTTTCGGATGCAATGGCTATTTCACAATCACTTCCGGGCTCTCGAAACCCCATATGCAGCAATTTTCCTTGTTAAAGTAACCACCGAGTGAGATAAGAGCTTCATCGCTGAAGAAAATGCTGTTCGATTAAGAGTTCATGCTTGAATCACCACTTTTTTAAAGTAAGTTTAGACTATTTTTACGCGGTCTTCAGTTTAAAACCGTCCATATTCTTAAAGAGCCAACCTTTCAAAAAATAAGTAACACTTCATATGATAAGTATTTAACAGCTGACAGCCTTGCCAGACCGGCGATTTTGAAATCAATAAATGGATAACTCACTTGGGCTATAGAATCGTATTGATATTTGGAAAATTTGGAAATTCTAGCATTTTGAAAAGGTTTTTTTTTCGTTTTGAACCTTCACCCAGCGTCCATTTGGAAATTATAGAGAAACTATTGATTTTTGTTAAATCGATCAATTTATATGTACCTATATGGATAAAGATGAAGGAATTGAGTCCATTTACATTCGCAGAACCAAGTAAAGGGTGTCCCAACAAGAACGCAAGATTTAAATTTGGCGCCATTCGAAGTGTCATTGTTTGACATTTGAACAATTGTTATTGTTTGCCAGTAGAAGGTACGAGGTAAGTAAAAATGGAGCGCTACACGAATGAACAACGCATCTCATTGTGAAATGGTTTTACCGAAATGGTGAAAGTTTTGCGGCTACTATTCGCAAATTGCGATCACCTTGGGCTCACAATAATGCTCCAAAAGAGTCAACTGTAAAGAGATTAATGGATAAATTTGCCAAAACTGGGTCTGTTAGTGATGTAAAAACAACAACGCGCCTTCGACCACGTTAATCGACCGAAAATGTCGCAGCTGTACGTGATGATGTCGCTTAAACTCCATCCACCTCAATTCGACACCGAGCTCAGCAAATTGGTATCTCCAAATCCACTCTGCAGCGAATTTTGACGAAAGATTTGCTTCTTCATGCATACAAAGTCCAATTGACTCAAGAACTAAAGCCAGCTGACCATGGAAAGCGAAGGGAGTTCGTTAATTGGTTATTGGAGAGACAACACGAAAATTCCGATTTTGCCGATAAAATCATCTTCAATGACGAGACCAATTTCTTGATGGCTTCGTCAATAGGCAGAATTGTCGCATTTGGGGTGAAGAAAATCCTCGAGTGATTCAGGAGAAGCAAATGCATCCTCAACGTGTCACTGTATGGTGTGGATTTTGGGCTGGTGGAATCATTAGACCTTTTTTTTTATAAAAATGAGGCATGTCAAGCGCAAACAGTCAATGATGTTCGGTATCGTGAAATGATGCATAAAATGATAAATGCATCAGTCATTTCCCGGTCGTGTTATTTCGCGTTTTGGAGACCAGAATTGGCCGCTTAGATCGTGCGATTTAACTTTTAGACTATTTTCTTCGGGGTTTTTTGAAGTCGATGATTTACGCGAATAAGCCGACCACGACTCAAGTCTTAAAAGAGGAAATTGGACGCTGCATTAATGAAATACCGCAGCATTTATACAAAGCAGTCATTGAGAATTTCATTAAAAGATCACGTGTGTGCCAGCAAAGCCGCGGCGGCCATCTGCCCGATGTGTTGTTTCATACAGAACCTCATTATGTCTACTTTACGATATAATAAAGTTTAATAATTTGTTTTTAAATATCTGTGTTTTATTTAAAACTAGCTGACCCGGCAAACGTTGTTTTGCCTTCAAAATGTTAATGTGGTGAAAAAAATTAATTGCAAAAATCTCATCTCCAACGCCATCTATCACTTCAAATAAAACCTTTTAAACCTTTCGGAATACTCTACCAACAATTTAAAACCAAAATGAGCCATATCGGTCCAACCATTCTCGAGCTTTAGCGAGACTAACGCACAGCAATTGATTTTTGTATATGTAGATTTAAATCTTGCGTTCTTGTTGGGACACCCTTTAAACTATAATTAATTCAGCGCAAAGCACAACACATTTAACTAAAATGTAAGTCGCGGTAGTGTAAGAATTAGGGATTAAAGGTGAAAAATTACATTTCGGTAAATCAATGTATTTATGTCGTGCTCCATCACGAAAAGTTGTCGACATCGAACTCGATGGACGGCGCTGAAAAGGGCAACCGAAACCACGTTGGGAGGACCAGGCTTTTGAAGTAGTATTGAAACTTGGTGTGATTAATTGGAGAAAAAGACAGAAAAATTATTTTATTTGTGTGGTAATAGATAAGAATGTCTATAGCAGTCGCCGCCTAAGAAGAAGAAGCAAAAGAATATACATTGTTCTGCACCGGCAAATTAATATTTAAAAAGTTCCACATATTTACTTAAGTGGTACTTTTGGGTGAAATCTCCAGTACATAATAAGGGTCTCTGAAAATGACCTATGAAATTTTCGTATATAAAATTATGATTTTCGAAAATCATTTTTGATAGCCTGTTTGAGATATCATGATCATTGGTGACATTGCTGATACACATAAAAGTTTGTGGCTTTTCAAATTACTGTTCTAACATAGTGTGATCTTCCATAAAATTGCAAAATGAAAATTTTCGCAATTTTATTTATATGATGTCCCATAACCAAGTGCTCATCTATAGAATTCTACATAACCGAATTAGCGCAATGCAATCGGTGCCTTCGTTTCGTTATCTTCGTTGATTTATTGCACACAGTTATCGCTTTAATACCTAACATCTCCATTTATATCACTTCAACGAGTTTATAATCATAAATATTTGCAAATAATTGAAGCATGAAACTAGATTATAATAACTAGATTTTCCATTTATTTTAAAAACATACATTGTATTCATTAACTAAACATAAACATAATAAGAAAGTCATGTTATGTGAAGCGCCATCCATTAATTCAAACACGATTCGTGATTCCCACTCACCCTCTTGCATTTTCGAATGGCTTCCATTAGGCAATATCACAGGTTATTTTCATGTTGTAGTTCACTATTTTCACTGTGTGCTAAACGCATTATTCATTATCTTTTGTGGCAATAAGACGTTTTAATTATTGAAAGCAGAGGAGTAAAAAGTTGCAAGCACCAACGCTCTTCTATAACCATTTTTGTAGCCTACGATTCTTTAGCAAATAGGAAAGAAAACCCCTGTTGTTGTTTACTGCTGCAATCTTTTTTTATAATTTCAGCTATGGCTTTTTTCGCTTGTTATAAAAAATGCGTAACAATATAATTATTTCTGTTCGGATAATGTGAGCTAACGCTATCATCTGCTAAGAGATCTCTTTAGTTTATGGGCTCTTCAGACCGGTTAACAGTTCTTTTGCATGTTTCGAGACATTGAAGAAAATTTATGATTGACGTAAAAAACATTTTCTTTAAATGCATGACGAGATGTCTATATTTAGTTTAGTTTTTGCCAACAGTAGCAGTATTTTCTCTTGAATGATGGATGTCTATTACAAAGACGAACAATATAGAGAATCCTGGCTTAGAATGCACGAAATTCGAAACTTAGTTTTTAGGCTGCTAGTCGTAAACATCTGTTAAATTTAAATTCAAATTCGAAAATTGTAGATTGCGAACACAAGTAATGTTTCCGTTAATTGATTTAAGAACATTGCCATAAGTTAAAAATATTTTTGCATGAAAATGGTCCAATAAGTTGGAAGATATTTTCGTACAAGAAGCATAATCTGCACATAAAAATAATTAGCAGCGTTTCGGTCTTCAATCCTCACTATCCGCTTCACCAAACCAAATGAGAGTTATCAGACATGTTGGGACCATTCTTTTCTCTTACACTCAACATCAATTTAGCATGTCTCCAGTGAAAATGGATGCATAGGTTTATCCATCTTTCGGTTACAAAAGTAAAGTTAAATAAAACACACATAAAGCTATGATTTCGATGAAACCTTCATGTCATTCTAATGCTTCCACCTTGCCATTATGTATGAAACACAATGTCATTTAAATGACCGCCTTTGATGTTGATTGTAGCAGTGGATCCTTTTGAGGTACTTTTCGAAACAACACGGCCTAATACGCACCAAATAGTCACTTTACGAATGCAGTGGCTTTTCCACAAACACTTTTGGGTTCTCCGACACCCATACAAGATAATTTTGCTTATTGACATAACCACCGAGTAAGAAATGAACTTCATCGCTGAATCGAAGAGAATCGATTAAAAGACCACGTTCGAATCAGCACTTTTTTAGTAAGTTTTAACTATTTTTACGCTTTCTTCAGTTATTAAACGATCCATATTCGTAAATGGCAAATCTGTCATTAAATAAATAACACTTCAGATGACAGGTATTTAACGGCTGACAGCCTTGCCAGACGGGCAGTTTCGAAACCATTAAATGGATGTATTTAAGTATTTTTCAGTCATAATTAAAGCAGTACCTTGAATAAGTAACGGTAACGGTAATGGCATCCAAACGTCATCTGTCGAAGTGAAAAGTGTGTAGTATAGTCTGTCATTTAATCATGGAAAGACTAACCAACGAACAACGATTACAAATCGTCGAAATTTATTTTCAAAATTCGTGTTCTGTGACAAATGTGCATCGTTTGATACGACCATTTTATGGTCGTCATTATTGACCTGCTGAATCAACAATTCGTGCTGTTATCTCCAAATTTCGCACCAAATTTATTTTGTTGGACATAAAACCATCGACTTGCATGCGTAGAGTGCGTGCCGACGAAAATATTGCAGCCGTAGCGACCAGTGTTGATCACGATCGTGAAATGTAAATTCGTCGCCGTTCTCAGCAATTGGACATGTGGTTCTCAACCACAAGGAAAATTTTTCACATTTATATGAAATTATCACTAATATCAATGCTAAAAATCGATGTATTCCAGTTTTCGATTTTTTCAAAAAAAAAACATATTTTTAAAGCACCAGTTGTCCAATTTTTTCAGAGCGGACATTACTAAGGGCTAAGGACTCAGTTTCCCTGATGCCAGTCCGATCTGCCTTGCTGGTTTGCGCACAATGCTGGATTATGAAGGGAAGTATTCTGAAAAATATTTGTATCCATCATCATTAACAGAGAATACGCATTATCGCTGTATGAACCAAGAGCTGTATGTGCCGGGTACCGAGATAGATAGGTTCAAGCGCAAGTGACAATATTCATCAAATGCGTTAGCAGCACCGTTGGACGCAAGGACTCCAGGACCAAACACCTTCGACAGAGGACTCGATGGGCACTGTAGAATATTGCGATCAATATTTCAGTTAAGAATGTATTTTAATGCTAGAAGGAGTAATTTCAACTATACTTTTTAGGCACCGTCTTAATTGTGGGTTATCGAGAAAGAAATATTAAATAACACAAATTTTTCAATAGAAAAAACCAGACACGGCGTACTATGCGCAAGCATGTTTGAGAAGAGAACATTTTTCTCGCGCCCAATTGTCTGGCGATGAGTCGCCGCATACAACACCACGACCTGTTGTACAACTTTGTAAGCATCGACATTTGAATTCGGTATTCAATGAACTTTTTCAAAATCCGAATCCGTATGTCGCATGTTTAAATCCAATAATTCAGTTCAGTCATTTGTAAATGAAACCAAAAGTCTAATTAGTTTTCTCTGTTAATGGGCCAGTAGTAAAGTATTAATTCCATTGTTTCGTCATATTCTTACAGCATTTAGGGTACACCAACTGCAAATCCATCGCCATTCAGTAATTGTATTTATTTTCCATTAAAATTGTAAAGCACTTCATTTTCTACCAACATTATATTGCTAGAGAATTCACTGCTGCTGTATTTAAACATTAAGTGCGAGTGCGTTAAAACATCATCGCTACCGCTGCTGTGGCAGTGGCAACTAATGTGATAAAAAAAAGTGGAGCGATATAAAGTTTTTTAATATTAAAACGCATTGAAACCTTTTTGTTGGAAAATTCTTCAATTAACTTTTCATCAAACATGATGAATTCCATGTCTGTTTGTGTCTGTACAATGAAAGGTTTTAAGTGCATTTCTGCGGCAGCAGCTGAATTGCGATTTTCATTCGCATGAAAATAGCGTTAATGCACGCACATTTTTCGGTCCGCTTTGTGACGTTTCGTCGTCTCCAGCTTTTACACGCTGTTGTTGGTGCCACCTACATGTGTACTGTACAGTGGGAGAATTTGTAGAATAACAAATTCATTCCTTCTGATGTAGGTGTAAGAACGTAAAAATATTTTATTTGATACATGGTGGCGCACAAATCGTGCTACTGCCAACTGTCAATGGGAACTCTCATTTAAAAATGCAGAAGGATTTTTCTTTTATCCAGAACTGCGCCGAAGACGTATCAGTTTCAACAGCATTTGGTTCCAGCAAGATGGGGCAACTGCACACAGCGCCAGACCAGCCCTGGTGGAGCTCCAATGAAAATTCGAAACCAAATTATTATCCAGAAACTCCACTTTCCGCTGGTCCCAAGGTCATTTGACCTGACTGCACCAGGCGTTTTTTATGGGGTTATGCCCAGCAAGAGGCGTACAAATCGAAACCAAGGAATTTGACTGAATTTAAGTAGTCCATTGAAACAATAATTGAGGCGATTCTGACTTCAACACTTCAGGCGGCAATGAATGATTTTCTGATTGCATATACATACGTGAATAATCATGGAGGCCATTTACGGTCTATCGTCCTTAGAACCAATTAGTTACATAAAATGAAATTGAATTTTCTATGCAATAAAAAACGAAAATAACGAAATATATGGATTACAAAAAAACTTATCTGAATTTCTTATTGTATTTCAATTTGTGCGCCACCCTGTACACCCAGAAAAGTGTCACCCATAATGACGCTTTTAGAATTACAGAGTATGTTTTGAACAAAAGAGTTTCATGACTTTTTATGTCGATTGGGCGATTGCGGGCTGTGTGGCTGGTTGTTAGATGCGATTACAGTCGTAAATCTTTATGAAACATCCTAAAACTTGGTGCTGTCTAATATTTTGTCAAATCATAACCGAGAATTACAAATAGGATGTATCGACCCACACCTTTTAGTACCTCCCTTTCAAATTGATTGATTATCCGAAATTTCATTTTTTTCCTGTAACTCTCAAATCGTTGACCGCAATAACTAAACGACTAATCGTCTAATGAATCACTCCCCTTCCGGTACTTCCCATACAAATAACAGATTTAGCTCATAAATTATTAAGTTTATATCTTTTGTTCAATCTCACTGAACTCAGTTAAATTTGGCTACAAGTGTAATTCGTAAATTCAATTTCCAAAACGAAAATGGACCGCATTGTCACACATATATTTAACCCATATACAGTGGCGCTCACTTGAATAGCACCCTCTTTAAATGTTTTTCTAAGTTCGATTTTTTCCAAAATAATAATTGAAGCGAACCGGTTTTGCTTTTATAAATCATATTTCACGTATTTGCTGTAATCCTATAACATAAATTTCCTTTCATTTCAATGAATTGAGTATTAAAACATTAAACACAAATAAAAAGTCAGAAATTCAATTTAAGCTTTCGGTTCATTTGAATACCCCCTTACAAAAATTAGATTATACGCGAAAACATTATTTCTAAATTAAAGATATTAGTGTTTGCTTGCATCTAATTTAAAAATAAGTATTTTCAGTCAAATTTAATAGTGGGTGGGTCCTTCCGACCTGATTGCGAATACATTCATATATTCTGTTCGGTAAAGAATCATACACTTTTGATTAGACGACCAGGCCTGTTTAAGTCCACTTTTGCTTGAATATTGCTTGCCTGATTCGTACACCTTGCGTACTAGCCATGCCCAGACGTTTTCAATAATGTTTAAGTCTGGAGAATAAGGCGGTCAGTTCATAACCTCAACATTTTGGCTTTCAATCCATGATTTGACGACTCTTGCTGTGTGGATTGGCGCATTGTCATGCTGGAATTTCCATTTCAAGTCTCCGAACAAATTTTTAACTTCAGGAAAAGCTTTTTCCAGCACGGCTTTGTGTTAAGTTGCATTCATTTTTGCAGATAGAAACTGGAATTCTATTATGCCATAATAAGAGATCGCACCCCGCACACCATAACTCTACCTTCCCGCCTGTGTAATCAATTGAATAGGTGTTCGTCTTTTCAAAGATCGTGGAAGTAGTAATTATATCCATCAGGACCCTCAAAATTAAACTGCTTTTCGTCGGAAAATATAATTCTATTCCACTCTCTACTCAACGTCATAGTCGTACGATAAAAATTAAGGCGACGTTCCTTACAGAGATTGTCCAGTGGTGGTTTCTTTTTAAGTCTCAGGCGTCGCAAGTGTGCTGCTTTGAAAATAACTGTTTTTTACCGTTGATAAAATTGCAATTACGCCAGCTTTTTTCTTGATTTTGGCAGCAGAGTCGTGTGAATTTGAGGCATATCTCAGAATAGTTCTCTTGTCAGCGGCTGCAATAGCACTTGCTATTCGACCTTTCATATTTCATATGTCCTATGTCGATATAACTTTGTGACTTCTATTAGTTTTTCTGGCTATTTGATGAATAGAAAGTTCACACTCCTTGTAGGTTTTAATTTTGGATCTTTCATCGACACTCAAGGATTTAGATCGGCCCATTTTACTTATAACCGGTTGTTTTATATTTCATTATACACAATTACTGTAATCCGATCTAATTTATGATGATCTGCAAGGTGATGATCTGATGATCTGAAGGGTGCTATTCAAGTGGACCAGAAAAGAAGAATACATTTTTCACTCATTTAAGAGAAAAAAGCGAAATAAACTAACGAGACACTTTCATGGCTTGAAATTTTTTGTGGAAGTAGGATAAACAAATAAGTAAAAACTTAACCGTTATGTAAAGTGTAGTTTAAATAGCAGTCACTATTGTTACATGATTAGGGGGACGCTATTCAGGTGAGCGGCAGTATAGTCTTAGGTTTTATATCTTTCAATTCAGTCAAATTTGACGAACATCATGCATTTGACAAGCTTAAATCTAAAAATTAAAATAAACCGATTGCTTTTTCTGGTAACTCCCTTCTAATACATCTTAAATCTATTAGACTGTTGCCCTAAAACGTTTACCGTGTATATTACTGGTGTATATTAAACATTTGGAAAGTAAAGTTCGAGAATGAAAATGGGACTCTTTCGGTCAGCTTTCGTACATATTATTCAATTTGAAACTGAAACTCTTTCCTTTGGAGTTTCCTATCAGTAGAATTTTTGTTTGTTACATATATTTCCGACTCTTTGTAAAACTTGAAGAGAAGCGACCATGTAACCACACCCTTTCCAGCGTCTTCCATACGAAGGACCGATTTAGTATATGTATCCGTACGTTCAAGTCTTATTGTTGGTTCCACTAAAATGTTTGCGGCGCCCATTAAACGTTTACAAAGTTGACTCCTAGAATGAAAATTGGTGGCTTTGCCATACACTTTCAAACACCTTCCATACAAATTATTCGATTTTGCGGCATTCTATCTGTTCTTTGTAGTTTCTAATCAGTAGGACTTTTTATTTATTACATTTTCTTCTGATGCTTGGTAAGCTTGAGAAAAAGCAACCATATAACCTCTTCCCTTCTTTCAAAAAGTTGAACTGAATTCTGTCAAATTTGGAGCACGATATTCGCTCGAAGAGATTACAGCGGGGAACGAAAATGGACGGCATTGCCATACCTATTCTAAAGCCTGCCACACAAACTGACAGATTTGTGTAAATCGATGTTTTTTTTTCGAACTATTCCTAATTCAAATACCGTATCAGCTTATTTACAGGGATCGCCTCATAAACAATACGAAGCCGAAAATAATTTTGCTTTATTTTCGTTTGGTGAACCAAAACCACATTGAATACAATTTGATTTTGGTTTCTTGCAACTGAGTTTAAATTGTATGCAGTATTCTAGAAAAGAAAATTGTATACAATTTCGATTCTGATTCTAGCAATAGAATCAAAACTGTACGTACGAGTATTTAACTTCGATATGTAATTGTAACACTCAAATCGAAATCATAAAAAATTTTGGGTTTGCTTCTGTTACCAAAAGCGAAAATGTATACAATTTTTATTCCGATTCTGATACGCAAAACGAAATTGTATAAAATGTTGAATCTGCTTTGGATAAATTATTGAAAATGTTTTTGTGATTTTAATCTCTACACGATTAAATTTTCTTTTTTTATACATATAGGAGGGTGACAACAGTTCCAATTGTTGCTTACTCTACATCATGAGCTGACTAATCTGAAAAATTTTATTAATTTGGGTTGCCCTGGGCAGCCAGAGCATTTCCGCCAGACGGTTTCGTTATTGGTGAGATAACTCATCGGTGATGTAACCTTAGATACCTGGACCACCACGGCTGCACGTGTCAAAGCTTTTTAGTTACCGATTTATCACTCGTTAAGGAAAGTTTCTTGCTTCTTCATAGTACTCCTTCTTTCCTACATGTATACGAGGTGTGTTCAAAAAATAAGGTGAATTTTCAAATTTCTGGGCTACGTACGAGTACATTCGACTTTCGATTATTATATTTTTATGTTGGTACACCCGTTTCGAAGATATGTTGACGGTTTTCGAAACCAAAGTCCAATCATCCCAATGGAAGACTCTAGGAGAGCCAGGACCAGAACAAAAAAAAAACACGCCAAGTTCGATCAAATGTCAAATGTTTGCTCACTGTTTTCTTCGATTACCATGGCGTAGTGCATCAGGAGTTCTTACCACAAGGTAAATAAGGAGTATTACCTTGAAGTTATGCGCCGTTTGCATGAAGCAATACGAAAAAAAAAG
The DNA here is from genome assembly GCA_019455685.1 of Philornis downsi. NCBI lineage: Eukaryota > Metazoa > Arthropoda > Insecta > Diptera > Muscidae > Philornis > Philornis downsi. Next base: position 2,481,363 of record JAHXMU010000232.1, read on the forward strand.
CTTGGAATTGTGGAAAAAACATGGGTTTTGCATCATGATAATGCAGCAGCTCACTCATCTTTGCTTGTGAGAGATTATTTGGCCAATACCGACACCAACAACACCGTTATCATGCCTCAACCACCGTCTTCAAGAAATTTAGCCCTCTGCGACTTTTTCCTGTTCCCAAGATTGAAGAGACCCATGAAAGGGCGTCGTTTTGCGACGATTGAGGAGATAAAAACCGAATCGCTAAGAGAGCTCAAGGACATACCAGCAAGTGCATATCACAACTGTTTCGTGAATTTTATAAAACGCTGGCACAAGTGTTTTATATCTGAGGGGGACTACTTTGAAGGAGATACAATAGAAATTGATGAATAAATAATTATTTTTTGAGAAAAATGAAAATTCACTTTATTTTTTTTTTTTGAAAATTTGAAAGCAAAAATTTATGATTCAAGTAAGGATTCAAACTTTTTATACCTATACATAAAAAAATTTTAAACAAAATAAGGCGTTTTTTAGAATAAAAATATGTTATGGTGATTTTTTAAGATTTAAGATTTTCAGGTTGGCAGCACTGGTTGGTAATGGCGTCCAAACGTCATCTGTCAAAGTGAAAAGTGTACAGTATACTCTGCCATTTCATCGTGGAATGACGAATGACCTACCACAACGCCTAATTTTTGGTGAATGGGCGTTACAAAAGCTCAATGAAAATGAGCTGTTTTATCGAAAAATTGTGTTCAGCGATGATTCTCATTTCATGCAAAACTGTCGCATCTGGAGTGATGAACAGCCACATGCCACACGTGAATAAGCGATGCATCCCGAAAAAAAAGACAGTCTGGTGTGGTTTATGGGCTGGTGGCACTATCGTCTCATTTTTCTTCAAAGACGACTGTGGAAGAAAAGTTACTGTCGACGGCGAACGATATTGAGTCATGATACGCGAGTTTTTTTGTTTTTTTGTCCCAATTGGCTGAGTTGTGCTTGGTTGACATGTGGTTTCATCAGGACGGTGCAACATGCCACACTGCTCGGGAAACAATGGATATGTTGAGGGGTAAATTTGATGAGCAGCTTATCTCTCTACTTGGCCCCCAAGATCTTGCGATTTAACGCCTCTTAATTATTGCTTGTGGGGTTTGTCAAGTCATTAGTCTATGTGGACAAGCCGAACACTATTGAAGCCTTACAGGATAACATAACACGAGTTAATCGTGGACTACGGATCGAAATGCTTGAAAAAGTGACGAAAAATTGAACCTTCCGAATGGAGCCGGAAATTATTAAATTATCTTTAAAAATTAAATGGCACAGACCAATTTATCGACTCCAATAAAAAATTTTAATATATGACGCAAATTTGAGTATTTTACTCGATTTTTAAAAAAACTACTATAAAAAAATCGCCCTATAGAAGGATCTGTAGTGGGAACGATAACAACTTTACTATTATTATTGTTTTTTTTTTTGTATTCTGTGCCACAGGCTCATAATTTTGTTATGATTTTGTTGTTTTTATAAATACCAAACACCAAAATACCAATTCCAAATAATTACAAAAATATTAAGCAAATATTGATAGACTAGTTTATGTTTTAAATACGTACGCGCATATGCGCTTTACTGATTTGTGCTTTCACCAAAGATTCAGTTTGCCCCACTGTGCTGTGTCTGCTTGCTGTCGCTATTGCTTCTGCTGCAGACGCTTTTGTTGCAAACGTGAATAATTGCAAAAACTTGCAAATTTCATTTAATTAAAATCCTTAATCAGCTCAAAGTCATAAATTATGTGCGATGGGCAGGAAAATTCTACGTACACACTCACACAAACACGCAAATGTACAGGGTATAAACGCGTTTTCCCATTTATGTTAAAATTACTTAAATTGTGAGCCGGCGCATTTTTCATTTTCAGTTAAACTGCACACATTCCGACGCATCGTTCGTTTCTTTAATCTGTTGTTCTCCTTCTTTTTCTAGGCTGTTTCAATGATTCTTGCAACTCGTGTGCTTTTTTTTTTGGCCTCATTATGATCTGTTGATTAAAATAACGCCTATCTTGCATTTGGTGTATCTGCTGTATGCGGTTGGTTACGCATTTACACCAAATGCCGTTGAAATTTTAAACAGCAGCTACATTTGCTGTATGAACGCCATCTGATGTTGAGGGAAAAACATAATTGATATGAGTTTGTTTTTCAGCGGAAGCACTTCTATTCGTGCCCGCCCAATCTTAACAATTCGTCCCAAATGTTGCATACAGATTTAACACATCATTAGCAGGGAAGTAGAATTTGCCATGCAATTCCTATAACTGCAACAACATTTAACATTTCGGTTATCCATAAATTATATAGACGTTTATGGACTTCCAAAGTAGGTTGGACCACAACGAACCACAAGCGCATTTAAAGAACGAAAATGAATGTAAAAAACAAAAAATATTAAAATCAGGTAAGAAAAAAAAATTAATTTTTCCATTGCTATGCGAGGAAGGCAAAGAAGCTGAGACTGAACATAGATTTTACCAAAATCTGATAGAAGCAAACGATCCTTAGCAGTTGGAGAAATTTCATTAGGAAAGCCTCCAATGAGTGATCAAGTGGCAACCGGTTTCATTACTGAGAAACCCCACAAAGCAGTTTAGCTCTCCGCTCCCCAAAATTCGAGAAACAATATTGAATTCGTTGTAATAAATGGAATAAAAAATACAAATGTACGAACAAATAGATTTTTCAAATTCTACCATAAGAGTACATGTACACATATGGTCAAAATAATAAATACACCCTATATTTCATTTAAAAGCAGGGTTTCCCAACTTATTCAGGCTTACGCCTCCCAAAGGCAAGTGAAAACCACCATAAAACAAAATGACAGATTAGTTTTTCAACAAAAAATATTTCATTAAAAACATATATGTTTATATATGTACTTACATTTTTTGACAATTTTTGTGTTGCTCAACCAACTCTTTGATGTTTGACGATATTTTTGATAGTGCATATCTAAGATCATTGTCCACATCTAAGCAAGATCGATATTTCATTTTTATATTTAAAAGGGAAGAAAAACTCTTTTCGCATAGAATAAGAAGTTTTTATGCACATTTTTTGAGGTACCCACACCAGACACGGTTAGGAAAATCCACAAAATGGTATTAAATGCTCGGTTAAAGGTGCGTGAGGTAGCCAAAATGATAGGCATTTCAGAAAGTGCTACACATCGTATACTGACCAAAGATTTGAAGGTGAGAAGCTGTGCGAAAGATGGGTGCCGCGCTTGCTTTCAATAGAGCAAGAACAGCATCGCAAAGATGTTTTTGCCAATGTTTCATCGCAATAAAGGCGATTTATTCGGTCGATTTATAACCATGGACGATACATGGGTCCACCACTTCACACCTTACACAAGGCAGTGAAATGGAATGGTAGAATCGTGTCCAAAGTAGGCAAACGGTTCCATCTGCAGACAAGGTCATAGCATCGGTTTTTTTGGGATGCGCATGGAATTATTTTTATTGATTATCTTCAGAAAGAAATCCCGATCAACGGCAAATGTTATGCTAATTTATTGCTGCGTTTACATAATGAAATTATGGAAATATGCTGCATATGGCAAAATAAAAAGTGTTATTTATTAAAACACTATTTCACACATCCACCATTTACGATGATCAAAATTAATGAATTAGATTTATTTATTATTTCAGATTTAGCTTTCTCGTACTATTTTCCATTTCCAAACTTGAAAAAATGGCTCGATGGTAAGAGATTTGACTACAATGAAGAGGTGGAGTCTGCCGCTGATGGCTATTTTAAGGAGTTTGACAGGGTATAGAAGCTATTGAATATCGCTTAATATCGAGCTTAATGGGCATTATGTTCTAAAATGGAGAAAATTTCTCCCAACTTAGACTCTCTGTACTATTGTCCTATGTATAGAGAATAATAACGGCACAGTGGCTGCCGCCAGCCATACTTCGCATTTGAGTTCGCTTTATTTGTTATCTTTTAGGATTGCCAGCGTATATGACTTGTTCACTTAAATGAGAAAAATCAAATACAGTCATATTTTATTATACCCCTGTCAAAAATTTAAGCAAAAGTATGTTACGGGGTTTCCCTCTTTTAAGAATGGGATAATGAAAATTTAATCACAATGTAGTTAGTTGGCGACATTCTCAGATATGAGCTAACCTAGATAAAAAAGCCTTTTAGACTGACCGCATATGAAATCATATAACAAAGTCTTAACCGAATTTTCGTAACGTTTATATGATTTAAATATACAAATTAAAAAATAATTTGCAATTTACTGTAAAGAACAAATTATGCTTGAGATAATTTCGCATAAAATAAGTCAGTGACGAAATGCGCATACCAATACGATTCATATGTAAAACTTAGTTAGTTCAAAGCCATGAATTCATCAACGCTTCAAACATCCGTACATTGCAATGGTTCGACATAAATGCTCACGAATGACTTTGGTATGTTAATCTGATTTGCAAGCGAGACCAACCACTAAGTCAGTTGCCACCATCAACCCTTTAGATTCATGAGCACTGCATAATTGCACAGCGAATGCATTACATTGTATTCTATTCTAGTTGCCAAACTAATCCCCTATCTGTTTTGTACTGCCGCCGCGGTAAGGGCGGCTACACTGCGAAAGCTAACTGGTTACAGGGGAAATATTTACAACCAGAATTGGTCATTATTGTGAATGGAGATAATAATCGACAATTCACAAAATTTGTTTTAATTGAATTTTTAAAGTAATTATGGAAATGCAAAAGAGTTCTTAAAAAATGTTGTTGGTAAGACCTTAACTGAAAAACCATAAATTTTCAACCAACTAATAAAAAATTGCGCGAAGTAGGCACGAATACCACTGTTTCTTCTGCTTAGGTCGTCGACCTAACTAAACTATAATCAAAGTACCTTAACGAGGGATCACAAATAAACATTTAGTTTTCTGCCTGGTCATTACAATATTTTTACACACAAAAAGACAGAATATTATGCGCAATTTGCCAATAGATGGCACCAGCTGCAAGTTAATCGGTTTTGCCATAACCTAAACGACATCAGCCAAGCTTAGGCATAAGGTAATCTTACCGCCTCGACACAATTGTGATTTTCTTTTGACGTCATTTTCTTTTGGTTGTGTGAATATGCATGCATTTGTGCCTAATAATCGTCATATGCGGGAAGTATTGATTTTCTTCCTAAAATCGAAGAAAACGGCGGCTCCAGCTCATCGAGAGCTTCACAACGCTTATAGAGATCCTGCTTTAAGTGAAGCAACGTCTTAAAATTGGTTTCGTCCCTTTAAAGACGATGATTTTAATGTTGACGACCATCCGCCTGAAGGGAGACGAAAAACCTTCGAAGACACTGAATTGAAGGCATTACTTGATGGGAATCCCTATGAAATGCAGGTAGAGCTTGCTACTGTATTAGCAGTTACCCGCCAAGCCATTTCCAAGCAATTGCTTGCGTTGAGAATGATTCAAAAGCAAGGAATTTGGGTTTCTTGTGAGTCAAGCTAAGGAACGTTCAACGTCGTTTTTTCGCCTGCGAACAACTGCTTCTTCATCGTATTGTAACGAGAGATGAAAATTGGATTCACTACAGCAATCCAAAGAAAAGAAAGTCATGGGGGCAGCCCGATCATGCTTCTACGTTGTCGCTTCGGCCGAATGTTCACGCTGCGAAGGTTATGCTCTTTATTTGGTGGGACCAGGTCGGTGTTATTTATTACGAGCTGTTGAAACTAAGCGAAACCATCACTGGGGATCGGTATCGACTTCAGTTAATGCGATTGAGTCAACCTCTGCTCGAGAAATGCCCACAATACGCGGAAAGGCACGAAAGAGTTATTCTTCAGCATGACAAAGCTCGGTCTCACGTTGCCAAGCCCGTTAAAACCTACCTGGAAACGCTGAAATGGGAAGTGTTACCCCATCCGCCATATTCTTCGGATATTTCGCTGTCCGATTATCACTTGTCTGGAACATGGTCTGGCTGACCAGCAGTTCCACTAATATGACGACATCAAGGAATGGCTAGATTAGTGGATAGCCTCAAACAGTTTTACCGTGACGGAATTCGAGCTGGTAGCTAGCGATGAGCAATACTTACAATAAATCATCTGTAAACATGTTTTAGACAGTTTTAGAAAATTTCTGAAATGTTATTTGAAGATACTTTCCAATGTACAGAATTTGAGAAGATTTTTAGAATATGAAAATCAACGTGCTGATTATTCAATTTCAGTTCAACTTAGCGGGGTAAGGTAATGTCGCCAAAAGGTAATGCTGCTTGAAATGAATGTTAGTTAATTCAATGACTTAGATGACACAACGTATTTTTATTAAACATGAATGAATACAACACAACTGCATCGAAAATTTATTTTGGTTTCCATAAACTTTTTATCAAAATTGCATCCCAGAGAAAGTATTTTCTTTTAAATTTGTGTGAGAGATGCAAAATAGTATACCGAGTTACTAAGTTCGGTAAACTCTAATCGATAGAATTATTGGTTTAGAATAAAATTCGTGGAATTATCATCATCACCCTTTCGAACAATAATGTATTATCTAATTTTACGTAGAGCGCTATAATGTCATTAATGCCACTATAAATGCGCTGTAGTTGATATTTTAAGAAATTTATACAAACAAGTTCAGGCAACAGTTTGAGAAGATCTCATCTATTTATCATCATCTCATCTAGAAGTTACACCTGGAATGTAAGGTTAGTTTATAAGCACCCAGTAAAAGAAAGAGCATCCAGAAAAGTTAAATAGATCCACTGTTCGTGGTCTAAAAGTGGTGAAAAAATGGCTGATCATCGATGAATTTAACATTGGCCTGCCTCAGGAGGAATGTTGTTGTCGTCGACATCTTTTTTACCGGTTTTCCATCAGATCTTCTAAAGAAAATTCAAATGTGGGGAACCAGGGAATTTTGGGGTGCTTGAAGCGAAATGTGGCTTTTGGTTTACAATTGTGTGGGCCGGAAATATTCCAAGCAAGCTTGTAATATTTCTCACAAATTGTTTACCGAGGGAGGAAAAAATAAAGAATAAGAACAAAAGCAATTAGAATTTGGAATGGACAATTTCTATTTCTTTTTTTGAAATTAAACAATTTGCGCCGGAAGCTTACCAATGTGAACTGGATAGTTTGAAGTGACAGTAACAAGTAAGGTTCAGCTTGCAATTTTGGGAATGACAAAGCGACTAAGAGAGTATATAAGGCAGATTGTAGCCATCTTTAGATCATTCTGTAACACACACCAATCAAACTATTGAAGCTTGAGTTGATGTGTGATTTACGCACTCAAGCAGTGGATGTTCGGCGAATTAACATTAGGGTGGCCAGGCGAATGCCAAACTAAAATAAATACGAAAATTATCGGAAAATATACATATTTTGGCATCAACAGATAAGTTTTCATGACAATTTTTTTTACTCAGAGTTCACGTAACTAATCAATTTAGGTTATTAATGAACAATAAATTTAATTACATACTAAAAAATTTTAAATTTCTACATCAGAGCCACAAAAAATTCTAATAATACGGTTATAACACCCCAGTTTCATCGGGTGTTTTGTTGTAATTGTGAAGAGCGTCCCAAGGCGGCGAAAATATGCTCATATAGCATTTGCGAAAGCTATGAAAATGCTATTCTTTGGAATGACTTCCATTTTTTTTTTTTTTTTTTTTTTTGCTGAGTAGATACTCATCATTAGAACTCTGAATGAATGGAGCAGACTTTCAGAAGAAAATATAATGTAAGCTAATTTAAAGTCGTACTTGCTATATAAGTAACGTATGTCTTTCCTGCGAGCGTGTAATTGGAGGCTGTTCGCAAGCCCAACCAACAGATGGTTCCGACGTTCCCATTAGACGCTTTCCAGTACATTAATCGTGGAACAAATTAGTAGATATACATCTTAAGTGTCCACACTTTTTACAAAAAATATGCTTCAAACAAAAAGTTGACATCTTCTACAGCTGACATACAAAAAGAAAACATGAATTTTGATATATATTGTAGCTGACAAGGGATTTGGCCACTTTGACTGTAAGCAATGGAACAACGACGATCTGTTTGAAAGCTAAATTACTCTTTAGCCTTATCATGAGCTTCTAAACGTAAAACACAACCATTGCTCAGGCGACAATATCACATTAACCTGTGAGCTTTTAATGAAAAAGTTGAAAAGAGAAATGATCTTAATCCAACAACCTGAATGATCGGTCTGCAACAATTTCTATAAAGGATTCCGGCTGATTCGTTTCGGCGAGAAATGGAAACTGATTCCTCTGCAAAGAGGTACACAAAGCAGCTTTTCAATCCTCTGATAAATGCGCGAGAAACCAGATAGATCAAGAGATAACAGTTGGAAGGCATGCCAGAACTTTTGTGTGATCCATATTGCCGATAAAGACATGGTTCCATCTAAAATACAAATGAAATCGGGCAGAGCGGGAATATCGTAAAGCCATATACCTCTTAGTCATCCACAAACTATTTTAACAAAATCTTTCAATTACAATGATACAATGCTGCTAGTTCAAAAGCTCCAGTCACGCGGCGGAAACGTATTGTGTATTAGACGGCAATTACGGCAAAAATCCTTGCTGCAATACAGAATGCAGCACAGACTGCATATATGGTAACGGTATAGACGATTTCAAGGCAATCACTGAATTGTTATAAAGAGAAGGCTGACGGCTAGAATTGCCTCTTTAAGTAAAAAAAAATGCCGTAAAAAGACGGAAAACAAAAACGTAAACAGGTACAGAGGTAGAGTCGAAATCCAGAAAGCCCATCAGAAAGTATAGCTGTGGGTACAGATTTCCCCTCCTGCAAACAGAATGACTGAAATCTGGTCACAGCTATGCAGAATATTCTGTAAATATTGTGAGAACAGTTTCATAAATTGCAAATTTCGGGAAGCAAATCTAATGATCATATTAGTTATCAATGATGATATAGACAACTAATCAGCAAAACAAGGCGAGACCAGCACAATGAGGGCTTAAAAATATCAAGTTTTGCAATGGTGTTGCAAAAATGTGTTTAGCAATAAATGGGGATGTATGAAATTAATTGTCTCAATAAACGAAAAAGCTGTATACGTTTTTGACAATATTGAAGCAGAGACAGGAGATGATACACCTTGGATACGATGACATTAAGTGCTTTTAGTCTAGGATTTTACAAATTTCCAGACTATAGCTCACAAACAGGTGTTAATATTATGTATCCTGCCTTGCAGTACAACAATCAAGAGATAAAATTTTTTCAGGAGGAAAAAATATACTTCAACGAAATTAAAAAAACATCGGCCAATTAATCATGTTCCTAATCATGTCTCCCAAATAACCGATTTAACCCGAATATTCATAGATTCATATTTTTCATTAAGTTTCCTTAGTAGCCACGCCCTCTCCGGTATATTTTATAGCAATGACCTATTTCTCACAAGTTATATTGCACGGTTATATTGCATTCAATCAAATTCGACACGCTTTATGTGTTCATGACAATAAGTTCTGAGGGGCAAACCGACCGATTTATTGAAATTCGAATTTTCCACTAATACGTAATTTGTATTCAGTAATTATTTAACTTTTTGTCAATTGTATTGCTTCCCATGTATGAGATATAGAAGAATTCCTCATATTCAATAAGCCTACACATATCCCAGATCAAGGGAATCTGTAGTTTAACTACGATTCCAAACGTCACAGTTGGAGAAACATTTACCAGGCTTGTGAATTACAAAACTACTAAGATTTCGTCAGACACATCAATGCGGCCGCCGCTCAAACAATGATAGGTGGCTGTAAGCGGGATTGAACCCGAGATCATATGAGCGGTAATCGCGTGCGCTTGCCGTCGGGCCACCGTGTCATTATGTCAATACAATTATAATGTTCAAATACCTAACTTTTTTAAGAAAATCGAGTTATTCGAAAATGTGTTTTTCTTCAACAATCAGGTTTGTGGGTATTCGACCAATAAAAAAACCGAGCAAACGGAACTGTTCACGATTTCTCTACAGAACGACAGTATCATCCATGTATTGTTAAAATGATAAATGAACCGGAATGGAAGGCGGTTCTCATAATCAGATCAATATTCGATATTGAAGAGACTATTTATGTAAGATGTGTGTTGATTGAACAAATGTTATTTATAACGTGTTCTCGTGAATATCATAATGATTTGTTAGTCCATAAAATACCGATTAAAGGGATTTTATGTTAGCGATATACGAGGTGTGATAAAAAACGGTTTCTTTAATTTTTGTGAGTTGTGTTATGTTGGTACACAGGTCTGTTATATATGTTGACAATATCAGCCATTTTGGATTGTCAGTTTGTTTTTGACAGATAAAAAGGTTAATCGTGTTTTGATGTGCTCTTCTATTTTTTACTATTCAAAAAAATGATCGATCAAAAAAACTGTATTAAGTTTTGTGTAAAAAATGAAATTAAATGTGCAAGGACATTTGAGATGTTGACTGTGGCGTTTGGCGAGTCTACTATGAGCAGAACACAAGTTCATTTGTGGTATAACCGGTTAAAGGAAGGCCGAGAAGATGTCAATGACGATGGTCGTCCTGGTCGCCCGAGCACGTCAAGTTCGGTCAAATGTGAAGGTTTTGCTCACTGTTTTCTTCGATTGTAATGGCGTGGTGCATCATGAATTCTTACCACAAAGTTGTACGGTCGCTAAGGAATACTATCTTGAAGTTATGCGCCGTTTGCGCGAAGCAATTCGTCAGAAACGCACAGAATTGTGGAAAACCCAATCATGGATTTTGCACCATACATGGGTAACGCACCAGCTCACACATCGATGCTTGTGTGAGCAATCATGCCTCAACCATCGTATTCACCGGACTTGGCCCCCGCTGACCTTTTCCTCTTTCCAAAACTGAAGACACCGATGAAAGAAAAGCGTTTTGCTACGATTGAGCAGATAAAAGAAAAATCGAAACAGGAGCTGTTGGCGATACCAAAAAGCGCGTTTTAGAAGTGTTTTGAGGATTAGAAGAAACGCTGGCACAAGTGTGTTATATCTGAGGGGACTACTTTAAGGGATATAAAATAGAAATTGATGAATAAATAAATATTTTTTGAAAAAAGATTGAAAACAACGGTTATTTTTTGATGACACCTCGTATTTGTACTTTGTATTTGTATATTTGTTTTTATGTTTTTTATTTTATTATTAACACAAATAATTTTAGTCAGGAAATTAGTTATGAAGTTCTTACTTCAATAAATTTAAAGCAATCAGATTGTTAAAGTTAATATAGAAATCTGTATCTGTTTTTGTATGATTTTTGATGATTGAAATAGACGACTAAAGTTTTCGAGATATCCCGTAAATATGTATCAAATTTACTTATGAAATCTCAACCAATTACAAGCACTATTATAAAGCTATGAATACTTTAAATGTAACGCTTGTAAAATTTAAAAAAACTGACAGGTTGATCGCGACCGCCCTTGTAACTTCCATGCCAATCACCTAACATAAACCATACTTTTCTATATTTTTACCTTTCAATCTATTGCACGCATCAGAAACTTAGTAAACTTGGTTTTGCAAACATAAATGGTTCATATTACCGCATACAAATTTAACAAAAATCATAGTTCCATAGAGACTATAATATAATAGAGTTATCCATTTTTCGTTTTCTTGTTAAGTTAAATAAAGCTATGATTTCGATTAAACCATTATTTAACTTTCCATTACGTATGAAATACAATTTATATGATCGTCTCTGGATTGGTTGCAATGGACCAGGCCATAAAGCGCACCAAACAGCCACTTTTTTCGAATGCAATCAATTTTGGGTTCTCCGAATCCCATATGCGACAATTTTCTTTGTTAACTCAACCGCCGATTGAAAAGTGAGTTTTATTGCTGAAGAAAGTTTTGTTCGATTGAAAGCCCACGTTTACATCCCCATTTTTGTAGTAAGTTTTAACTATTTTCACCGGCGCTTCGTTCTTATTATCAGGCTGTGCCAATTTTCAAAAAATTTCATTAAGGTTTTCGAATTTTATCATGTCACCAGTTAGCTAGACACAAAGACTACGCTTAATCGGCTTGAAAAATTATGAAACACATTTGCTCAAAAGATGTTTGGTACCTTTAACACCACTTTCTGGATGTTACATTTTTCCCGTACCAGTTGATGTATAGGGTTATCCATTTTTCGGTTTCAAATGTAAAGTTATATAAAACACATAAAGCTATGATTCCAATGAAATTTTTATTTCATTATAATGCATGGATTTTGCCATTATGTACGAACTACAATGCCATTTGAATGACCGACTCTGGATTGGTTGCAATAGTGGATTATGATGAGGTAGCTCTAGCGTCATTTTCATTTTTTTGCAGCAATTTTTCATTTGTACTTAATTTTTTTTTTTTTTTTTTTTTTTTTTTGATGCAATGACATTTTCACAATCACTTGTGGGTTCTTCGAGCCCCATATACGACAATTTTGCCTGCTGACGTGACTACCGATTGAAAAATGAGCTTCATCGCTGAAGAAAAATTTGTTTGATTGAAAGTCCACGTTTGAATCACCACTTTTTTTAGAAAGTTTTAACTATTTTTGCGCGTTCTTCGGTTGTTAAAAGATTCAAATTCGTAAATGGCAAACCTTTCCATCAACAACAATAACACTTCAGATGACAGATGTTGAACAGCTGACAGCCTTGCCAGACCGGCGGTTTTCATACCACTAAATGGATAACCCTATTATTATTACTATTATTATTATTATGTCTTTTACAGTATTTTACTTCAATGTACTTTTTGATAATAACCCACCAATCTGCCACACTTCTTCTGGCACTTATCAGAATTTTGCGCCAATGCAAAAAGATGCTACGTGAGGGTACATGGAGGTCAGTTCAGTTGACTAAAATTTCAGTTCTTCGGTTTTTTCTTTCCGATCGTGATTCATATATTATTTTCTAATATTTGAAAATCGATAAATCTGCAGGAATAGAAAAATATTAATAAAACAGATAATGCCGGAGAGGTCTCGCTTTGAACAGGTTATAACATTTCTATAACATGTAGAGTGCTGAGTTGGAAAACAATGCAACGAGCTTAAGTTCTTTCGCAATCTTTACTATTTGCCGATAAAACGTCGAAAAGACTACGATCGCTTATAGATAGCACTGTGTCTACATATATGTCGCCGGTCCGATTGTTTGAAAAAGTCTTAATAATCGAACACCCTATTATGTACCTACTATGGGTATGTGAATACACAATAAAAAATAATGATGAGCATTATTTGTTAAATTCAATGAGGTTTTAAATTTCTTTAACTCTCTCAATACCACAACCATAACCATAACAATAACAATAGCAGCTACAACAGTAACAACAAATACGACAAATGTAAATATACCAGCCAGTTGATACGAACAGACGAACTGTCAGCAGACATATCCTCATGTACAAACTCGTACATACATACATACATACCTATACATCCAACTATACGAATACTGATGTCTGGCAATCAAGTAGTAAAATAAAATGCAAAAATACTCTACTACTAATTACAATAGCAATTTGTGACATTTACAATAATTGTTGTCATAACATGAGCACACATCAGTCTTCACAACAACAACAACATCAACAGCAACAGTAACAACATTAAATGATTGCAATGGTAACAAATTGAATTAAGTAGCTAATAACAACACCAACAGCAGCAACAACAACGATATCAACATCAAGCTATATTACTTACTTACGATTACTGCCAACTATCGCACCAGCTCTAGTCGCAGCAATCGCAACTACTTGCATACCTATGTGTGCTGTTTGCTGGTATATTTGGATTCATACACTTGACGAAATTACGGCGAGTATGCGACAATTTGTCATTGGATTGCACGTAGAGTTTTTCTTCACACCATAACTACTTTCGATGAATATCACTTCCAAGTCGAATAAGAACACACAACGTCAAAATATGAATGAAAATCTTGGTGAACGTTATGAGCGTGTAAAGGAAAAATTACATAGTGATATAGAAAAATAAAAGGTGACACACGAATCGTGCTACAAACACAATGTCAATGTCAATGGGGACCGTTATTTAAAGATGTTGGAGGAGTTTTTTTTACCCAGAACTGCGACGAAAACGTATCCGTTTCAAGATCTTTTGATTCCAGCAAGATGGAGCAACTGCACACATAGCCAGATCGGTTATGGCGGAGCTCCGACGAAAATTCCAAAAAAAAAAAAAATTAATATCCATAATGTCCACTTTCGGTTGGCCCCCAAGATCATCTGATCAGACCACACCAGACTTTTTTTATGGGCTTCTGTCAATCAAGAGATATACAAAACGAAACCAAGGAATTTGACTGAATTGAAGCAGTTCATAGCAATAATAACAAAACAATAAAAGAGGCGATCACGACTTTAGCTCTTCAGGCCGCAATGAATAATTTTCTGATCAGGTGTCACATAGACCATTTACGGTCTATCATCTTTAAAACCAATTAGTTTTATAAAATGCGATTGAATGATCTATACAATAAAAATAAAAAAATAAATGAATACATTGATTAAAAAAAGTTATTTGAATTTCCTATTGCAGTACAATCGGTGTGCCACCCTGTTCTAGAAAGTAATGAAAAACATACACAACTCATGTGATATATGCTCTGTTTAGTTTTTGTCTTTATTATGTAAAGACCCACAACTAGAGAATACAGTTTCCAAAACTTCCTCAATGCCCGGGAAATCGTTAGAAATGTTTCAGATTTCCTGGATTTCGGAAAGTCCATTATTTTTATTGTTCGATTTCACAGATCAGCGCAGAAATTTCAGGCGGATTAACTAAATTACATTTACTTTCACACGATATTCTGCCCATATTTCTGGATTAGTGAGAGAGGTGCCAGTAGAAGCATTGAATTAAAACACAATTAAGGAAACAGAATTATAACCTTCCAAAGCCCTCCACTCTAAAATGACACTGAGGTCTATAGGGTAAGGCAATGCATCCCATTTTTATTCGAAGAACAAAGTTCACTAAACAACCTGCGCGTAATAAATTATGCCAAATTTAGTGTAATTGAATGAGAAATAGGGACCTAAACATATTGGGTTAAATTGGGCAATTTGTACGAGAGTTGCCACGGGGATGAGTTATCTAGTCAAGCATCTCAAATTTCACCAGTTCACCAATTAGGGATTACAGGCGAAAAATTATTTACTAGAAAGGGCGTGTGTACAAAAGAAGATCTATATGCAGGTGGCACTTGAGTTAATGCAAAAAAAATCTCATAAACCAAATTTCCGTCAGCGAATCGGTACTGAATCGCTATTAAACCAAGCCACTTATGAAACGGACGGTGACCGTTGATGAAGAGCAGGTCAATTACGCAAAAGTCAAGCGAAATTGGCCGTAATCGAATTGCGATGAGCCCGCACTAACGACGGTCAAGCCAGGATTATTGGTTAGGTGTGTTCGATGGGTTTAACACTCATACAATATCACCTGCTTCCCCACGGCAAAACTTTTAAATTGGACCTTTTCTGTCAACAATTAGACTGTCTGAAGGAAGCAATCACCCAGAAACGACCAGCTTTGACCAATAGAAAAGGAATTGTGTTCCATTAGGACAAAATATATCAGTAGCAAATCGCTAAAAGCTCGGGGAGTCCAGACTTATCACCTGTTCCTGTCCACGGCGAATGATTTCCCGGAAAAATATACGTCAGAAGAGAAGCTTGCGAAATAAGGTTTTCGCCTATGGTGCCAAAAGTTTCTATAAGAGACAGGCATGTTGGAATTGCCGATAAACTAAATCGTATCATTCTAGATATGTTAAAAGAAGCCTTCATGGTCATACAAAAATAATCAATTTCGTTTTACTATACCTTATACATATAAGTATAGGGTAAAACGAATATTTGCATTGGTAGTACCAGAAGGGGCTGCGTCGTTTGATCTATATTGCTTCGGTTTTACAGAGAATTACATCTACTTCGTCCTAAAATTGGCAACTTAAGTGGAAGGTTTTGATACCGTGTCAACGTGTCATGTTTTCACTCTAAAACTATGACTTCACAAACGCTTAACGTGTATCAATATTTAAAAATGTTACTGGTACCAAAAAAGAAAAAAAAATACATGTTCCAAATAACATACAGGATAAATCAGATAAATGGCGTTACCAGATGGGTCATTTTTCAATATTTGGTAAGCAGTACATAGCAAAAAAATTAGAAGTTGCAAGGGCATATACTTAATTTCAGAATATCCATCCATTTGTGTTGAAAAGAGAAGGCTGGTCAATACAACCTAACTACAATCTAGTCTAAGATAAATTAGATTGTGCAAAATCTTATAAAATTCCATAAAGAATTTCGGCTGTTGTTTCGCCAGAAGGACTGGTCGATACAGCCTAATTACACCCTAGCCTAATATATATTAGGCTGTGGCAATTTTTTGAAATCTCATAAAGAATTTCCGCTGTTGTTTCCCTATATGTACCAGTTTGCCAGCCAGGTAAATCGACATAGAAAATTCTGAAACATATTTGTTCAAAAGATACGTGGTATCATAAACGCCTCTTTCTGGGCGTTTCACATTTTCCGTATCAACAAATATACACTTTCATTCCTTCAGTTGTATGTATAAATTCATATCGTCATTTCTTCAATGTATAAAAATTTATTTTTTTTTTTATTTAGAAAATTGCTAAAAAAAAATTTGTCTAACCAATGCAATTTTTGCTTACTGCAAGTCAAATAAACAGTTTATATGAAAATACAAACAAAATTAGAAAATTTATAAAAATACGGAGAATTAACTATTTACGATTAAAATTTCCGAAAAGGTAAATTTTCAAATGTTAACCTCTTATTTGTACAAATAAATATAAGTATTTAGATGAATAAATAAATAAATATTTGTACAAATAAATTTACATTTTAAAAGAATTTTGTCAAAGTTCATTCAAAATGACAACAGAAAATCGAACATATTTACTCCAAAATCAATGTATTATTAAAGCTGTACATGGAATTTAATTTGGCATAGATGGAACCATATATTAAATTCCACAATGTGAAGTAAAAGCAGATTCATTATTTTTGCACGAAAGTGAAGGCTTTACATATCATAATTAGAATGATCCGATTTAATTCAAATACGCACCGTTTTGTTCAGTAACACGTTGCCATTTTAAAGGAAATTGCACTATGCCTTCCTCATAGATATACGAGTACTCGTCTCTATTGGAACTGTACATTTTCACAAACTTCTTTGGAGACGAATTTTTCGGCAGCAAAAGCATTCACCATAGACTGGAACATATGTACGATTATTTAATGCCAGGTCCAGACTATAAGGCGGACGTATTAAAAATTTCCAGCCAAACTCCATTGTGCCTTTCTCAAAGATCTACTCGTCTCTATTGGGACAGCGCATTTTCACAAGTTTCTTTGGAGATGAATTTTTCATCAGCAAAAGCAATCGCCATAGACAAGAACAGATATGTAATCCTTTGATGCAAGGTCCAAATTATGAGGCGGATGTATTAAAATATCGCAATCAAGTTCCCGAAGCTTCTTCCTTCTTATTGTTAAGAGCAGGCCACTTCTGCTCCTTTCAGACAGTCCAATTGTTGACAATACAGGTTCGAACTAAGAGCGATAGGAGAAGAGTTCATAACAGATAATTCCCTGTTAATCCCACTAGAATCACAATGAAACCTTCCTTGAAGTCAATGCTGGTTTGGCCACCGTTTGTGACGGCTCATCGTGATTTGATCACGACCATTTTTACTAGGTGTTTTATAACCAGTTTTCTCAGAAATGGGTCGATTTCGTTGCAATTCAAAGGTGATTCGCAGATGGATGGAAATTCGAACCATGTTTTTTTTTTGTGTTTTGCGGCACCTATTCGTCAAACTTCTTTTTGTGTTCAGCCCCATTGAAGTTGAAGTTGAAGTTCGAAATGGTTTTTTGTGTAATATTTAGCCCCGAGGCAATCAAAACAGTGCTTACATGACAATCGGACTTCGCGATTGCTGTTATTCTATCGATATTCTCGAAAACTGAACATCCAGAGCTTTGACATCAAAACAAAAAAAAAAACAAAAATAAGAAAATGAAAAAAACGGATGTAATTGATTTTTGAACACGCCATCTAGTGTAACTCGATCGCACTTATATATCAAGAGATTACTGAAACTATATGTTGGCAACATAATGATTTTTTTTATATTTTAGTCTTTAGACAAAAATTCAGTAAATAAAAAACAATCCAAGGACGTTAATCAATTTTGAGAAATTTGTTCATTGTCTAAATTTGCGGTTAAAAAGTTAGAGGTTTCCGCTAGAAGAAGATTTTTAGAAAAAGGGCAATTTTAGGTACTATGAGTATATTATACAGACATTCATTTTCTTCGTTTAACTTTATAAGATTAACTTATCCAAACGGTGGAGGCTACTAAATGCTAATATTTTCAACACCCTAGAAATGAAGGTTTCATATGCAAACCATTAAATTATCCAACTTGAACTTATAACATATGGAAGAGGAAAGCAAAAGCTTATATGCAACATGTGTTGGTTAGGGAATATATTTATACGTTTTGATTCGTTAAATTTCTTGGGATTTGCGGAAAAAGAAAATATCGGGAAAATGATGATTGAAATTAGGCAAATTCCCTTGGAATTGCCGCCCAAGGTATCCCGTGGTTTATTTCCTACTCACACCGTAAATAAGTTCACATCATATGGAATTTTATATATAGAATGGGCTTTTTTTTAGGGTAAATCCTCATTCAGTGTGAATCGTATTATAACCGAAATATAGATATGAATTGAAACATTTTTTCCCCCCACCCAAGGTGATGATAATTAAAGCTCAAACAGAAAGTTCGGTCCGGTGAAGTGACTTACATTTATCTTCACCTAACGTACATTTTCATTGATGCAAACGTAAGTGTCAGAATGGGTGAGGTAAATTGATATATTTTTGAAAATAAACCATTAATTACGTAGAATGTAGCAAGATTATAGGTCACTGAACTTAATTAATATAACCTACCTATAATTTACTATTTTCCGCTTACAGAGGAACACAAATCCAAATTATTTGTCACTAATCGGCCAATTTGCTTAAGAGATGTTCTAAGGAAAGGCAGCAATGCAAACAAATACAAATGATAGAACATTTTCAGCACCACCCAGTGTTCCTGAGAAAATCCAGACTAGCTAATGAACGCAGCATCCAAATAACAATGTTAACTATGTTGCAATCGAGAGGCAAATGTTTCAATTGTTTTAACATAAAAATGGTACATTTTCCTTCTAAAACTTTGGAACACTTCCATTTGAAATATTAAGAATTGAACATGTATGAGAACAACAAAATTTCAGCAAAATTTTTTTAATTTTTCTACATCTTCAATTAAAACAGTAAATTTATATGTTGATCGATATGGCATAAATGTAACACCCACTAGGAGACATTTGAAGCACAAATTATTTTTGTTTAAATGTGTTTTATGACTTTTAAGCCGATTGAAAGATGTCCGTTTATATGGCTGGCTAGCTAGTGAACATAATAACTATTATAAATCTGTATAAAACTTGTTAAAACTTGATACAGCTTAATACTTTGCCAGATCGTAGCCAGATATTGTAAGTGGGCTATATCGCCCACGCCGTCTGATATCTCCCAAAAAAAAAATTTCACCGATTTTCCTAAGCTCAGTTTGCTCTCTGGAACCTTTCATTCGTTGACTACAGTAGCTTAAATTTTTGTTCATCGGTAAAAATTGGCAGAATTTGGACCGAACCGATTGAGTAACTAAGGTCGGTCGTGGAAGTACCTTTCCACAGTTGGAGTTCTTAATTTTAATTAGCAGGAGTGGGAGTTTCGAAAAGTCGAAAGGTACTTATGTTTTAAAAGAATATCGATTAGTATGTTATTCTTCTTCTCCTCAATACAGCGTTTATTCCGATGATTCCTCTAACTGTAAACATAGCCGTAGTAACGTTGTCAGGACTTAGACGCTCATGGAAAGGGCATAAAAAGTTTTAATTCAGCAACTAAATAGCTCTACAAAGCTCAAACTTAATTTTAAAATTGCAAACTTTGTCGTAGAAAAATATCATAAAATGATAAAGAACACTAAATCCAAACAAAACTTCGAAAGAAGCTATGAAATGCCACATAATGCGTTTGCAAATGTATGTAAGTTTATGGTAGTTTTCGTCGTTGTCTGGCCTGACGTTTTGTTTTGAATAACCATGAGTAAGAAGAAGAAGAATAGGCAGCAGCAATAATAGACCCAGAAAAAGAAGCAGAGAAATGGCAAAGAAGCTAACTGAATATGCAAATGCATAAACCGCATCCACAATGACTTCGACATCAACATTAACATTACACCAGCCAAATGATAGCATTAACAACTAAACCCACAACGACAACGCCAACTACAATGGCAAATGACAGCAATGACAACAGAAGCAACAACTACATCAATAGAAACAATAACAACAATTGTGTTTTAACATGACATAAAATACCAGAAAAACAGCAAATATGAAAAGAGTCTCCTTAGTTGTCGTACAAATTGCAAACAAAACAACAATTAAGAAAAAGTAAATAAACAAAATGAAGAAATGGAAATGGAAGCAAACAGCTGCGAGAGGTCTTGCAAAAGGAATATGAGCTACTACTTAATATTAAGGATTTATTGAAATAAAGCGTTAACTCGGCGTAAGTCTGACGGTAGCGATTTCGAAGCACATGACGAAGACTCCAGCGCTTCACTTTGAAACTGCCGGTCAGCTTTTGGAAAATACATAGCTTCGCGTTCGAATACAATATAAAAAAAAACAACTTTTAAGTAATTTCATATATATATTTAAAGTTTAATCGAATTATTACAATTCAAACTCTTACAACACTTTTAACTGAAATATTAAGAAATCGATTAAAAATTCGAAAACTAGCAAAAATTTCTCTTCTCATGCAGAGGCGATCCAAAGCAATGGTATCCCTCACAGCCAACTCTGTGGAAACCCTGGTGGTAATATTTTTGACAAACCACGACCATTCAGTTATTTTTCAATAATAATGCAGTTTTAATTGTAATTTTCATTTTCTTGTCACGTCGACATTTCATAATTTAAACAAAAGTTACTCATTCGTCCCTAGAATAGGGCAGATCTAACAAAAAATGTGGATACGGGGATAACGTGTAACGAATACTTATACGTTTTCTCTCATTTCAGTAGATTGAGGTCGTTGTCATTAACAGTTGGAGTGCATACCAATTGTAAATCCTGCAATGAACCTGAATCAATAAACAAAGACAATATCTCCGAAACTGAATTACGTAAAAGCTTGCAACGCTGTAACTCACCTTTTAGGCTGGAGCCTAAGTTTTGGCAAGATATGACCTCTTTTGTTTTATAAAAATTAATGTTGTTAAAAATGAATTGTGATTTAGCCTATTACAGAACACGGTGTATAAAATGGACAAGATAAAGAATAGGTCGAGGCAAATATAGTGTGCAAAACAAAAGAGTACAAAGACGACGTATGCTCGAAACTATATCGTGAAACCACTATGACAAAGTTGAAAACAAGGCGATGTGAATGCCAAACAGAAACTGCTGAAGTTAAAAATCGCCCTAGCAGCTTATTGCCCAATAATTGAACACAACCCTAGTTTGACCGATGTGGATGAACTAGTTGAGTAGTGCAGTTACCCGCGGAGATTTACATTAGAAAGAAATTAACCTATAAAATTAATACGGAGAAATTCGTGCAAATATTCGATGGATAACCATGCATCCATTTAATGGTTTCAAAACCACCGGTCTGACAAGGCTGCTAGCAGTTAAACAGCCATCATCTAAAGTATTATTTATTTAGTGAAACGTTTGTCGTTTACGAATATGGATCGTTTAACTGAAGAATGCGTAAAAATAGTTAAAACTTACTACGAAAGTGGTGATTCAAACGTGATTCAATACGATTGATCTTGGCTTTATTGCATGATAAATCTCTACTGAGCGTAATTTTACGTTTTGACGACGTCAATTGGCCACCAAGATCATGCAATTTGACGTTGTTAGATTTTTTTGAGGGACTACGTCAAAGACCGTGTTAACGCGTATAATCTCCAAACGTATCGCCCGAAATGTATGGAAGTGTGGTCGAAAACTACCTCAAAAGGAGCCACTGCTGCAATCAATCTAGAAGCGAGCATTTAAATGGCATTGAGCTTCGCACATAATGACAAAGTCCAAGGATTATAATGAAATAAAAAAAACTTTACTCCGAGCCCCATATGCGACAATTTTGCTTGTTGACGTAATCAGCGAGTGAGAAATGATTTTATCGTTGAAAAAAATTTTGTTTGATTAAGTTTTAACTATTTTTACGCATTCTCCGCTTATTTCATATTCATATTCGATTCATATTCGTAAATGGCAAACTTTTCGCTAAATAAATAACACTTCAGATGAATGGTATTTAACAGTTGACAGCCCTGCTAGACTGACGGTTTTGAAACTACCAATTACTTTTAATGGACCGTCCTAATTTTAAGTGTGTGTAGAAATGTTCACTGAAAACGGGTCAATTCGATGTAAATTGTGTAATAACAAATTATTTCTGACACGCCCACTTATATGGTAATGGGTATGTGCAACGGTCTATAAACTATAGACCAGTGATGGGCAAGAAACCGCATCCGCATCCGGCATCCGCATAAGTGGAACGAAATAATCCAGTAGGAAAACACTTGCTCATACAACGATTAAATAAAATTTTCGTAAAAATTGTCATATTTTCTAATTGTTTTCAAAAATATATACTTTTATATAAAGGCAATGAAGGTACATATGTATATAACATTTATATACACAAATGTACCCAAAAATTTAACACCCATAAACAACCGATTAAAGCACAATTAGAGAACATCGTTCGACTTTTTGAGTCGATTGAGCGATGGCCTGAATGGCTGCCTGGAAAAAACAATAACTGCCATGAAATTTCGTAAAACTTAGCAGGTTCTGTTATATTTAACATTTATTTATTCATTTAAAGTCAGTCATTACAAACAATGGTATTTTCAAAGCTTCCACAAATGCTATGTGAGCACATTTTCCGCTTCTTGCCAAGCTCGTTTTAATTACACCAAAAGAACCGATGCCGTAAAAGCGATATTTGTAATTGAAAAAATATTAAACATTTTTAGTATTTTTTTTTTTATTTCCGGTTAAACTTTATAAACAAATAGTTGTTCATAAAAAAAAAAATTAATTAATTATAAGAACTCTGATTAAAAGAGGAAAACTATCATGACTATCATGGAGTTATTAATTTTTACCATTTAATCTGTTATTAAATTTTTTGATACATTATGGAGTAACTGTAAATTCGAATTAAAGTTATAATTCCGTATTTTAAGACGAAAAACAGACATAGTGAAAAATGCTAATTAGTGAAGTAGACCGTCATATTGTAAATCATATTTTTCTGGTATTAAAATAAACAAATTTTTTTATAGCATTAGCATTGTAAAGTTGTATAATGCATTTGATATTGAATTATTGAGAAGATACGTTGTAATATTGTAAAATTATATTGTATTGTAATTTAATCAAATCGGTCTTAAAGCTTAAAATTAAAATCCTGAATAAATAAATTAAATGGAATTAAAAATGGTCTAAAGAATTTGCATTGCTTTAGAAGATCTGATGAATTCATTGATAATTATCCACTATTCCACTATTAGACCACGATCAACGGATCTTTTTAACTTCTTTTTTTACGGGGAAGTAACACTTGCGGGCAGACCTGCGAGTTTTACATACGTGACGGTCCTAAAACAAGCCGGCCTAATGTGAACACGGTGCCAGTAGGTTGAAAAAAATTGTAAATTAGTAAACATGGAGAAAAATTGGTCACCGTTATGTAATTCAATAGTTTTATTTCAAAATCTCCGTCCAACAAAATTCTATAAATTCTACTCAGGGGTAGTCTTATGACTGTAAAATATTGGGTAGCAGAGTTTAAACGAGGCCGTACGAGCTGCCAACGCGAACACCTGAATGGTCGACCAATTGAGGTATCCACGGCAGACACGGTGAGGAAAATCCACAAAATGGTATTATATGATCGTCGGCTGGAGCTGCGTGAGCTAGCTACAATGATAGGCATTTCAAAAGCTCCTGTATATCGTACGAGTATATTGACCAAAAATTTTAAAATGAGAAAGCTGTGCGCAAGACGAGTGCCGCGCTTGTTTTCAATAGAGCAAAAACAGCGTCATGAAGATGTTTTAGTAGAGTGCTCAGCAATGATTCACCGCAATAAAGCTGAATTTTTGCGTTGGATGCGATTTATAACCATGGATTTATAACCATGGTGGACCCACTTCATACCTGAGACAAAGGAAGAGTCAAAGCAGTGGACTGTGGGCTGGAATAGGAGAATCGTGTCTAAAGAAGGCAAAGACGGTTCCATCTGCAGGCAAGGTTATGGCGTTTGTGGTTTGTGATACGCATGGGACCATTTTTATTTATTATCTTCAGAAACGAAAAACGGAGGAGGAATCAACGGCGATTATTATGCTAATTTATTGCAGAGCTTAGGTGATGAAATTATGGAAAAAGGTCACATTTGCGAAAAAGAAAGTGTTGTTTTATCAAGACAATGCTCCAGTTCAGTTAAAATTCAAATTGCTTTATCACGCACCTTATTCGCCATATTTTCTATTTGCAACCTTAAAAAATGGCTCGGTGGTAAAAGATTTGCCAACAATGAAGAGGTGAAGTCTGCGGTTGATGGCTATTTTAAGGAGTTACTTAAGTACTTACAGTACTTACTATAAACAGGGTATAGAAGCTGTTGAATATCGCTGGAAAACTGTCCAGCTAAAAGGATATTATATTGGGAAATAAAGAAATTGTTTTCCAACTTTTTTGGGTCGGCTAGTTTTGGAACTGTCGTCGTATATATATTTTCACTAAGTATTTCGAGAAGCAGTGGATATCAAAGATAAGACTACATATTATATGTACAATTTAATCAATTACATACCTCTATAGTAACACATAATATGAACTTATATTCACATTTATAAATTATATATATGAATGTATTACTCGATGTATGATTTGTAATGGAGAAAAAATTGAAAAATAATTAAAAAGAATCCTATACCATTGTGCGTATTAATATATCACCGCTTCTCCACTGAAAATATTTCGATATATTGTATAGTGAAGGAATCCGGTTTTAACACGCCGCGTTCTTAACATTCACGGAGGAGTCGCTGCACTGTGTTATCCCGGCTACGGTGAATCGAAATCCATGCTAGTGCGTGTTTTAACTTCGACCTGTTCACATGTTGCATCGTATTAAATTGGTTTGACTTAGCAAATATTGAAAAAGAAACAGAAATTTCCATGAAAATGCTTTGATTTATTTCGGGGAAATGAAAGCACAACCTTAAACGGGTTTCCTGAACACTTTGCTTGTTGTTAACTTTTGTTACGTGTTAAGAAATATATAAATAGTTCGGCCGAATTGTGATTTAATCGATGAGAAATTATATATTGTGTTCTTTACAGGAATAATTCATCGCATAAGAATTAAAGAGGAGGGATTCCGCCGTTTTAGACGTGTAATTTGATGAAAATACGTAAAGTTTTTGATGACAATTCCAATTTCTATACCTCTCGAACAAGCCAGAGTTGTTTTACAAAATCGTGCACAATATCGCCGCGAATACGATATCTAAATGAACAAAGGACAACTAAGAAAGTCGTACCAAAATAAAACCGCAGAATAACTAACGTACATCTTTCGCACGCACACACAAACACACACACGCATCGCAAATAGCCGGCTTCAAATACCTTCTATTCTTGGCGTACTTGGTTAAAAGTGGGTGGCCTGCAAAAGCTGTGAATAGCAGCACATTACGATAATAAAGACAACGAAAAAAAGCGTTTCAAAACTACTGTTGAACAAATGCAACAATTTGCAGCTTAAGCACCTACCTGCTCGTGCTACGGATTAGGGAAAAGCATCACGCGGCTTACATTTACAAAAATGGGGCTAAATGTTCACGAGCGGTCGACCCGGCTTAGGTTGTCTACGCGATGCAATCGGAAGGGCACTCAAAAACGAGTGACGTCCTATTGGTCTAACATTTATTAAAGGTTAGTTACGAATCTGCCGTGTCTGGCCATAACAAACCTTAAGACAATTGCTTTGCCAAAGCAGTTTAACTTTTCTCGAAATAGAACATTACGTTCGGCACTGTACACTCGAACAATTGTTAACAGTGTAATATTCATATGTTAAATATTGAATGCTAAATTTGTTAGGAATTCCAGTATTCCATCGAGTATTTAAGCAATGTAATTTCCAAAAGTACAAACATGAAAATACTCAAATAGAAAAATTAATTTAAATTTTAAAAAATTGTTTATTTATTTAGGATATGAAGAATTAATTATCCGGTATTAAACTATAAAAAATTCTCGCATCTTGAAACGAAAATTTCGAACACTCAAGTCTACAAGCCGACAAGTGTTGATGTAAATAAAAAACCCAATATTCAGATTTGCACATATTTAAATCCCTAATTGATGAAATATGGAATTAATATATGTCTCAAAAGAAAGTTTATATTAAGCGGCTCGGTTAAAAAAGGTCTATCAAACTATTGAAAAAATTTAAATTAATTATAATTTATTTATTTTTTTTAATTTATTATTTAAGCGATCAGTAAACTTTCTTAAATTATCTTGTTCTACAGATTTAGAATTTTGTTATCAGTACAACAAAAAAAAAGTTTCAAAAACATTGGAAAAAATTAAGAGGAGTAAGGTAGGTAAAGAAACAAAAATGTGTATTTTAAAAGTCGAATAACTCCTAAAGTTTAGCAGATAAAATATACATAAGGCAATGTTTTTGGATATCAACTAGAGGAATACATGTAGGTAAAAATTTGTATTGTTTCAAAATTTTCAAATTAAAAAGGTGCCTTACTTTGTGGCATTGTGGCACAGCCCCCTTTGGAAATATAAAGTCCAAATTTAAAATTTACAGCTCTGCTATAGCCATATGAAATTTCATCAAAATCGGTCTACTCGTTTAGAAACTGCAGATCTATTTTCATTTTCTTAAGACTGCTTGGAGACCAGATTTGACACCAAGTTGTCACAGAAAATGTCACGAACTCGTAGGGGAAACGTTGATCCTCTCTGGCGCAACCGTGTCCGTTGGTTACAGCCAAGAAATTTGTGCAGTTCCTTTAACAGAAAATTGTTTAACATCTCCATATAACACTCTGAATTCACTGTAACTGTACGTCCCCTTCCATCTTTTCAAAGTAGGGGGTCGATAATTCCTCGCGACGACATTGCTGGTCGCTTTGGGCGAATGAGTGAAATTGTGATGCTTGCGTTTCGTTACACTTCAGTAGCTACACTTCTGCTTATTGACGTATCCATTGGGATGAAAATGGGCTTCAACCGAAAGCAAGATCCTGGTAAACGTTGAAAAGTAACCAATTGACAGTTTCTTGATATCAAGACCCTGACTGGCATACAGACCTTAAAATTTTGCAGCAATTGAATCTTGAAGAGCTGCAATTTAGGTCTCTGCGCAAATGCGGTGTAATTATTTGCATTAAAATATTTGCGCACTTCCGAATTTAAAGATTTGGATCATCACAAATAGACTGATTAGCCCTATCCGTATTGTCTACCGGTCTTGACGACCTTGGTCGCCTTGATTTCGCTTTTTGTGGTGGTTTGTAGTGTGTCGGTCTCTTCAAACATTTTGGCCGGTTTTCGGATGAATGCAAAATCTTTTATACGCTGCAGTCGTCAAATCAACATTTTTGTAAGACACCCTCACGCACAACCCCCAATCCTCTCTGAAAAAGCGCCCCCTAGCGCCTGAACTGCTAAGAATCAAGCCACCGATTGAAATGAAAACCTCATTTAAGCGAACAATAAAATTTCCTATGGTTGCTCGACAGGTGAACACCGTGATGGTTGTCATTTCGTGACAGATATTTTGTTTCAAAAGCGCCAAGGAAGCTGATGTAAACTTTAGATTTGGAACAGTCACAGAGGAAAAAGGCTATAGGGTTTAAATCAGAACTAGTTGAAGCGCAATTGTATGTCACCCTTACTGGGCATTAATTTGTTAAATGAAAATTTTATTAAATCGTGGCATAGACGTACAAGACGTGTTGCATTGCTTCGTTCCGCTGTAACCACGTTCGTTGGTTATAGCCAAGAAAGTTTTGCAGTTCAGGCAATGATAATCTGTCTAATATTTCTATATAATAATCTAAATTCATTATAACTACACTCCCGTTCCTTCTTTAAAAAAGTATTATCCTTCGCATCATATGATTAGTTTAGGAGAATGAATCGGTTTCTGATCCTGGAGCGTCGAATTCGTTGCACTACATTAGGGGCAGTTCCGCTTCTTTAAGTGTCCGTTAAGATGAAAAAGATCTTCATTCGAACACATGACGTTGTTAAACACTGAAAACGCTCAATTGCCTGGTTTATAAAGCCAATATTTTGTTCGGCACTCAGGAGGTTTATTTGTTTCATGATGATAATGATAATAATGGTAATGATGATCAATGCATACTTAAAGCATTTGCACGCTTCCGAAATAAATGGTTCGAATAATCAGACTGATTATATTGCTCTTCACGGTATCCAACATTTTTGTCTTTTAAGTGTTGCAACGAACTCTAGACTTTTCGACCCATTATTATGGTTAAAACACAAAGCGTGGAAAGCACCCGGGAGACGCTCCATAGCGACTGCATTCCAAAGAGCCAGACTACCAATTGGTATACTAGTACCTCTTGCACCTCCCGGGTTCGTTGCGGTAATCAAACCAAATATAGATTTTCTTTCAGGACACCCTGTATTAAGCATTATTAATATTTCATACAATTCAGGGAAATTGATTGCGATTGATGTCTTACACTGATTAATTTTATTTTCATTATAGGCAAGGAATAAAAGTTTAATTTAAAAACGTAAGCAAAAGAACATTTTTCACGCATTTTCTTTTTCCTTTTAATTGTAAATATTTTGCAAAGAAACCAAAATTGATGGGTTTCTCTGTCATTGTAAATCACACGCGCAACATCAATCATTTCAAACCCAAAAGTCTATGATCTGCTGTCATCGTAATTATGAAGGAACCGTGAACAGTGTTGTCAGACAACTTTGAAACTTCACCACCAAATGTATTGTTGAATATCTCCAAAATGCCCCTAATATCGCCAAAATTCGGTATCATATTATTTTATAACTACAAAATATGGGTTTTCATTATGCTCGCATCGGTATTTTAATATTGGTGAGATTCTGTAATTTTGGTTTATCAAAAATATGTATAAAATTCTCTTATTAAAAATTATACGAGTTCATATATCACCTTAAAATACAAATAAAATATAAATAAGTATATATAAAAATTAAGTAAAACACTTTGTATCACTTTTAGAATCTCATTGTAATTTATAGTTGTCCGCCCGCCTGTTCATGAATCGGAATCGGAATTACAAAGCGATTTCAACAAAATTTGATCCATATTCCTTTGGCCTCTAATCCTTTAGTCCACGTTTTGACACATTTCATTTCGCCAAGCCAATTTGAAGAAATATATATATATATCAATTTTAGAAACAATATACTTATATAAAGTTTTAACTTTTGAGCTTTCAAATTATTATGACCTTATGTGAAAAGGTGAATTCGTTAACCTTTGATATGAATAGTTTTCTGCAACTGTTGACATTTCTCCTAGAGTGTATGTTTCAGACGCAATAATAGGTTTATTTATGTCACGTAAGTATTAGTGCGTATGATTTGTTTGTTTCCTCATTTCTGCACTTTTATTTCACGAAGCCATTTCAAATTATTGATCAGAAAATGCATATTTACGTAGGCATACTTGTTTGCCAGCATTCTAAACTTTCACCACCTGCAACCTTGGCTACACAATAAAAACAAAAATAAATAAAATTGGATCTAATGTTTGCGAAAACCAAGTCTATTTTGATGTTCAACTTAAGTGCTATAGCAATAAAATTTAGAAAATATTCACTCTAGAAATTTCTAAACTATTTGTGGATGCAGTAAACACTGAACGGATATTTAAAGTGTACGTAGTTTCAGTATCAAATTCACTCTTGTGAGAGGATGCGATGTTGCTGTTGTTTAAATTGGCTATGTCGAAATATGAACCGAAATCGTTAATTTTCTGTGGCAAAATTTAAGCCAATTCAAAACAGAACAGTAGCTTTCAGAAATGATTTTTCTTGGATTAGTCAACCCCATCGAATGTTGGCTATCACAAAATATGAGACGATTCTGCATATTTTACATAGACATTGTCCCATTCTAACAACATCGTTTGCACTAAATACACCCAATTTTCAATTAAAACCGAGTTTTTGGTAACGACAAGACCAAGTTGTGGCTGTTCATATGTTTGGAAGTTATACCAAAACTTAAGTTATACCAACATAATGCGTTCTCAATAAGATTTGCACGCTGTGCTTATCACACTTGACTTGAACGACAAAATTGTACGGCTGATATACTAGTATCAATTCGGCATCGAACATTTTCAATCGGATTTGTCCTTGAGACAATCAACATAGACGTGACAAATTTTATTGATACTGTTTGATAACTGCAACCTGTAAGATGTTATCCTTTCTTCGATTTCCAATTTGAATTAATTTGATCGATTTGAATTTGATTTTGAATAAAATTTGATATAATTATATCCTCCATCACCTGAAGGAATGATGGTACAGGGATATCCACTTTTTTGTTACAAAAGTAAAGTTGAATAAAACACACACAAAGCCATGATTTCGATGAAACTTTTAGTTCATTATAAAGCTTGAATCTTGTCATTATGTACGGCATACAATGTCATTTAAATGGTCACCTCCGGATTGGTTGTGGCAGTGGATCCTTTTGAGGTAGTATTTGACCACTTTTTCGCACATTTGGGCCGGTATTTCGGCAACAACTTAACGAATGTTGGTTTTCAAATGCTCCAACGTTTGGGGACTATCTGCGTATACAGGGTCTTTAAAATAGCCCCTCAAAAAACAGCTAACGGCGTCAAATCGCATGATCTTGATGGCCAATTGATGACACCAAAACGTGAAATGACGCTTTCTGGAAACTTCTTATGGAATAAAGCTAAAATCGGTCAAGTTGTGTGGCTCGTGCCACCGTCTTGTTGAAACCACATATCGTGCAGTTTATAATTTCTAACTGCAGTCCAAAAAAGTCGGTTATCATATGGCCATAGAGTTTTGAATTGACGGTAACGGATCCTCGGATTATACACCACACTTTCACTAACAGAAGCGATATTTTCGGCAGGGGGTACATTGCGATAATGCACATAATAATAATGATAATGGCCTGACCACATCTGTAACACTTTCAGTCTCTCCAAATTTCTTTATAATCTTGCCAATACCTTGAACAATAGGTCGATTATGACGACCATAATCACCCTGTAATGCACGTAGAGTGCCCACGTTTGAATCACCACTTTTGTAGTAAGTTTTAACTATATTTACGCGTTCTTCGGTTGTTAAACGATCCATATTAGTAAACAGCAAACCTTTCAACCTTTAATAAATAACACTTCAGATGCCAGACTATATGAATAACCCTGTATATGATGGACAGACAGAAGGACATTGCTAAATCGAATCGGAAGGTGATTCTGGTTCCATTTTCGAAAGTTATATTCAACTGCACAATGCCAACACACGATATGCTACACAATACAATGAAATTTCAGAAAATAAGTTAAATTTTACATTACTAAACTCTCTTGAGAATTTGTATACATTCACCCGAAGTAATGAAAGTATGACTCATACGAAGGCCTCTAAAGTGTCAAATATCTTTTTGTCAAATGTAATTTATGGCTCTTTTAGTCTGGAATAGACATCCTTAGAAAATAATTCCAAGCTCTTCGATCTTCTGGGCTTCTTCTCATGTCCATCTGCCTGACGATAATGGTTGGCGAGGTCGCAAGCGGTCTATATTGACCGACTGCTTGTGATATCTCTAAGAAGGTACAAATTGATCGCTCCTAAAATGTAGACTGTTGCGTCCAAAATTGTTATCCATAGCATTTTTCTATAATCCTTGGTAAATTCAATTGATTAAACCAAATTTTTTTCTTTTTTGGGTAAATTTAAAAAAACTGATCCGGATGCTCACATATTAAGGACCAATTTAAAGCAATATCTTTCATGCAGTTACATGGAATTGAATTAAATTTAGTAAACATCAGGCCTTTCATAAAGTTAGTTCTGAAAACGAAAATGGTCTGATATCCCCAATGTAAGCGACTAATCTAGCTCATATATATCTTTTATTCAGTTGCATAAAATGCATCGAAATTGGCAACATACATGCTAATTTAATATCCTTTTTTATACTTAATTCAAATTTGGCGTATACCATGCGTTGACTGAAGTAAGTTCCGAGAATGAAAATACAGCGTATCATTACATTTCTTACCATACAAATTGGCCGATTTATAGAAGTTGAATTTTTCCGCTGTAATCAATAATTCAAATTTATTTAAGTAGTTAACCGAACACCGATGCTCACTTGAGCATATCCCATACAAAATTATCAAATCCAATCCTCTATATTGCTAAAAATCGTATTATTCATTCATTAGCGTTAAGTTCAACATAATTTAGCAAACATCAAACATTTAGTAAATTTAGTTCCGCAATACAGAAATTTCAATTATTTGAACTGACTTACATATCCCTCCATACAAACATAATTTTTCATTGTTGAGATATGTGCGGAGTACCGAGAAGGGCGTGACAAATCACAAGGAGGGCGTGACAAATCACTAGGTTGCTATCCGAAAGAGACCTGAACTAACGCAAAGTAAATGATGCTAAGTTATAACTTACTGAACGTAATTGTAATAGCTTAATATCTTCGGTTAATTTGCATGTGAGGGATGAATTTAGTGCAACTGGATGAAAAATGTTTTGTTTTCTTTCTTTATTTACAATCTATTTTAATTTAATTTGGAAAATTTGATGATCTTAAATAATAACATGATGTGTTGAATGTCATCAAAACCAGCAATTTAACATACACATATGGTCAAAATAATAAGTACACCCTATAATTACACCCTTTTTAATGCCTCATAGACGAAAATTTATTCAAATTAAAAGAAAAAACAAATACTAATTTCTTTTGTTATAACATTAGAAATATAATAAATAACAAAACAATAACAAAAATTAAATTCAGTATTTTTCAAAAAGTAACAAATTAATCAAAAAACATTGGACAAAATAGTAAGTAAAGGGTGTACCAACAAGAACGCAAGATTTAAATTTGGCGCCGTTCGAAGTGTCGTTGTTTGACATTTGAACAATTGTTATTGTTTGCCAGTAGAAGGTACGAGGTTAGTAAAAATGGAGCGCTACACGAATGAACAACGCATTCTCATTGTGAAATTGTTTTACCAAAATGGTGAAAGTTTTGCGGCTACAGTTCGCAAATTTCGATCAACTTGGAGTCACAATAATGCTTCAGAAGAGTCAACTGTAAAGAGATTAATGGATAAATTTTGCCAAAACTGGATCTGTTAGTGATGTAAAGACAACAACGTGCCTTCGACCAGGTCGATCGATCGAAAATGTCTCAGTTGTACGTGATGATGTCGCTCAAATTCCATCCACCTCAATTCAACACCGAGCTCAGCAAATTGGTGTCTCCAAATCCACTATGCAGCGAATTTTGACGAAAGATTTGCATTTTCATGCATACAAAGTTCAATTGATTCAAGAACTGAAGCCAGCTGACCATGGACAGCGAAGGAAGTTCGTTAATTGGGTATTGGAGAGACAACATAAAAATGCTGATTTCGCCGATAAAATCATCTTCAGTGACGAGGCCCATTTCCATCTTGATGGCTTCGTCAATAGGCAGAATTGTCGCATTTAGGGTGAGGAAAATCCTCGAGTGATTCACGAGAAGCAAATGAATCCTCAACGTGTCACGTCGTAGCGTGGATTTTGGGCTGGAAGAATCATTGGACGTTTTTTCATGAAAATGAGGCATGTCAAGGGAGGTCGGTAGCGTGAAATGATAATCAGTTTTTTCGTGCCTAGAATTGAAGAAATGAGTGTTGAGGGCATGTGGTTTCAACAAGACGGCACCGCCTGTCATACAGCCAGAAAAATAATTCAATTGCTGCATCAGTCATTTCCCGGTCGTGTTATTTCGCGTTTTGGAGACCAGAATTGGCCGTCTTTATCGTGCGATTTAACACCATTAAACTTTTTTGTTTGAGGTTTTTTGAAGTCGATGGTTTATGTTAATAAGCCGACGACGACTCAAGTCTTGA
Source organism: Philornis downsi (assembly GCA_019455685.1). Classification (NCBI taxonomy): domain Eukaryota; kingdom Metazoa; phylum Arthropoda; class Insecta; order Diptera; family Muscidae; genus Philornis; species Philornis downsi. The sequence continues at coordinate 2,515,936 of JAHXMU010000232.1, forward strand.
AAGAGGAAATTGGACGCTGGATTAATGAAATGGCGCAGCATTTATGCAAAACGGTCATTGAAAATGTCATTAAAAGATCGCGTGTGTACCACCAAAGCTGCGGCGGCCATCTTCCTGATGTGTTGTTCCACACATAACCCCATTCTGTCTACTTTACGATATAATAAAGTTTCACGATTTTTTTTTTTAAATATCTGTGATTTATTTAAAATTTAAACCTTGCGTTCTTATTGGGACACCCTTTACATTTAGTTAAAATGGGTAAAAAAGTAAAAAATCAAGTTTTTTCTGCTAAATTGGCTGAGTTTCGTTAAAAGCCGGTATGTCCACTTTTATTTTCAAATATTTTGTTAACTCTTCTTTATATGCTAGCAATAAGCTTCCTGCAGGTGTCTACTGGTATTTTGTACCAAGTTTTTTTTAACAAAATTCCGTAAGTGATCCTTATTTTTAAGAACCTTCTTTCCAATTCTTTGTTTTAACTCTCCCCAAAGATTTTCGATTGGATTTAAGTCCGGAGATGGCCTTGGCCAGTCAAGAAGGGCAACATTATTATCTTGGAACCAATCCTTTGCCAACTTAGAAGTATGCTTCGGATCGTTATCCTGCTGGAAGGTCCATCCAAGAGACATACTTCCCACAGCACAGTTCAACATCGTATTTTCCAAGATATTTTTGTAGTAAAATCTGGTCATAGTGTCGGTAATTCGATGTATCGAACCGACACTTTACCACGAGAAACAACCCCAGACCATAATATTGCCCGCCCCGTGCTTGACTGTCTTCTTTGTAAAGCGAACATGGAGTTCCTTACCCTAAGGACGTCCAACATTCCCGACACAGTCGTTTCCAAATACATTAATATTTGTTTCATCGCTCCACAAAAAGTTTTGCCATTTCTTTTTCTCCTCCTTCGTCTCCTCCGGGCCAATTGAAATGACTTCTTGTAATCGCCTATCTAGCCTTTAATTTTTTTTTTGTCTAAGCAAAGTAACTCTTCTGGCTATCCGTCCTGGTAAATGTGCTTCTTGTAGTCTAGGACGAACCGTTCGCGATGAAATTACATCTCCAATTTCTGCTGAAATCGCTTTTGAAGACACAAACGGGTCCTTCTTCGCAAGTGTTATAATACGGATATCTATTGTTTTTGAAGTTTTTTTTTGGGTCTTCCGCGAGTTTCGCCGGGGTTTTTAGATTTTGAAGCATTTTGCACAAAAAATAGCGATAACCGATAACCGATTCATAGTTTCTGCTATAGAACGAAGACTTTAGCCACTTTCTCTTAGTCTTGAAACAATATTTCTTTACTCCGGAGAACAATGACTTTTTCGATCCATGGCTGATTTTGTTTACTATATATTTTGTTATGAATAGAGATAAACAACAGTAAATAAATAGCCTTTCCAAAAAGACTACAGTAGACTGCGAAAATGTTAAAGAGTTGAGCAATTTACATATACTTATTACTTTGACCAAGTATTAAAATCACACCTGAACAAAACTAACTCACAACGAAAACAACGGGGAAGCCCCAGTTTTGTTTTTACTTTCAAAGGCATTACCATATCAAAGTTATTTTAATAAAATATAATTGCCATATTTACTTTCCGTTAAAGTAACTAAAATTAAACATGTTATGTTTAATTATTATAACATAATTATGTTATAATTATGTTAGTATAATTGCAATGCTATATAAATGGGAGATCTAACACATGTTTTCTTTTAAGTCTTCTAACATCATTGGTCTCATCAAACAGAGTGATTGCCAAAATGTTTGAGTGATTACTTAGTCTTTGCATATAGGTGGAACTAAATTTTTTTTTTCTGATTTAACAAAGGGTATTTTAAGGTCCTTATGTAAATCATTATTTGTAACGTAAAAATGCGCATTTGATTTTGATTGGAATCTTTGAAGTATTTCGATATTAGAGTTGCTGGCTGTTCCCCAAAGCTCAATACGGTAAGTCCAAATAGGTTTGATAACAGTTTTAAGAAGCAACACTTTATTTTGCAGGGACTGTTTTGATCTCGGCCCCCAGCAGCCAATACATTCGTTTGATTTTATTGTCTAGTTCTTTTCTCTTTGCTGATATGTGAGATTTCCATGTAAGACGTCTTTCCAAATGAAGTCCAAAATATTTTACAGTATGTCTGCTAGGTAAACATTGCCATTCAAGAGCACTGGCGGATTTTTCCTTATCATCGGCATGTGTTGCAACAGTGATGTCTTCTCTAGGGCGTATATCATATGTAAAAATAGTATACAATACAGGTCCCAATCCGCTTCCTTCGATATACCATTGTTGACCTTTACGTAAAAACGTCTTTTATTCAAATAAGACAAAAAATAATGTATAGAAAGAGGCTGGAAGAATATTTTTTAAGTTGTAAAGAAGCCCAATGTGCCATACCTTTTCAAAGGCCTGTTGTATGTCTAAAAATGCAGCAGGACAATATATTTTCTTTTCAAAAGAATCTGTTGTTGCCTTTACAATGCGATGACCTTGTTCCGGTGTTCCATGCTTATGACGAAAGTCAAATTTGTGGTCAGGAGTAATGCATTTGTCATGAAGCAGTGGCAATAGTCATTTCAGGATAAGTTTTTCAGATATTTTACAAAAGATACACAGCAAGCTTAATGGTCGATAGGACGATACAATAGTTTCAGGTTTCATCGGTTTACCAACCATGATTATTTCGGCATACTTCCATTGCGAAGGGAAATATTGAAGTCGCAAAATAGAATTAAATATCAACGTGATAAGGTAGGTATGGTAAGTTTCTCACATTTCGCCAAACATTACAACTTAATATAATCGACAAGTATTAAAGCTGTTGAAGCCTACGAATTAGGATTTACAGAGGAACAAGCAATTATTCATAACACGATTAATTTGCATGGGATACATTTATGGGCGTGGCGATGTTATGTGATATGTGCAAATTTGCCTGAATTATATGCAACTCTTTGGTAGATGTATAAAATTTGCGAATAATTTGTATAAAAGAAACCACAAAGGTCATGATTACATGGTCGTTTTTTCTCAAGTTCTACCATGAATTATGAAACAATACAACGAACAAAACTTTAGCTCGCTGCAGTCTTCTAATAATAAGTCATAAAGGACAAATTAAATGCAGTAAAATCGGTAAATTCTTACGAGATGGGCCAGAAAGCGAGTGTCAATGCGGTCCAACTTCAGTTTGAGATCATATCAGCATATCCTTATCGTATATCAAGTTAGACTGAATTTAGTTTTACCAGTCATTTGTATAGGAGATACCAGAATTTGTGTGACTAATCGGTCATTTTTTTTCAATTTTGCCAAATACAATAAAACAATCCAATCAACAAAATCTTAACTTGCCGCAGTCCATGAAAGGGGAGTTAAACGGGAACAATTGATTTTCGGAAATCAATTAATTTAAATATCAACAGGGATGAACCAATGTGCCCCATTTACAATTTGAGACAATATCTGGCTGAGCCAAGTTTTAAGAAGTTTCATTAAGATTTCAGGCATTTATAGTATCTGCCGACAAATCGGACAGACGGACATCACTCAGCCGACTTAAAAGTTTATGAATTACATGTGGCCAAAAGATATTTGGTACTTTAAACCCTTTATTCTGTGTGTTATATTTTTGGCCGTCAACAGTTGGAAGGAAAGAATAATCGAATAATATATACCTTTGTGCTTCAGAGCCAAAGTATAAAAACGGTCTATTTTGGCACCCTCCCAAGGTATCACATTTACGAGTTGGTCACATGCTTTATATACAATTAATGCGCTATAGATGGCGCGTCAGTTATTTCAATAAATGCTGTTTACATAAGACACAGAAACAACTCTACAGGGTATACAGTACACCTTCCACAAGGAACTTGGTAGTTCATATCATCATCAATAATCGGAGTGATTCCTTCACATTCACTGCCTTCCGGAAACAGGAATTGGTAAAATGTTCTCTCTATATTTGCGGAAAATTTTGAGTATTTTAAAAATTTTGCATTGTTCTTCTTTTGTAAATGAATGAAATTCACAAGAATTATTTTAATAGAACGTTCAAACGATGTATTTCAACTGTTGTGGGATTCCTTTTGTCTATCACTTATGGATTGCGGTAGAAATGCATTGAAATATACAACAAAATGTTTAAAATATTTTACATATTTATTGCATTATAGAGACTGATATTGGTGATCTAAGACAAGTTCCCAATCGTTATTTTAGGCATTTTTTAAAACAGTTCAACAAAGTGCATTAGAATCGTAAATTTTTTTCGTAAAATGGTACCTTTCCTATAAAAATGTTCTTTTAGTCAAGAAAGCTGCACTAAGATGTTTAACAACTGAGCCAAAATATTCTACTAATCTGCTATAGAAGGGATTCTACTTAAAATTGACGAAGATGAAAATTATTAACTCATTACTTTCGTATGTTCTTTTGGTCCTTTTTGAAACTATGTCGTGTTTACTTTAGACACGAGCATAACTTATTCTATGATCTATTATCTTCTATTATCTTGTTTCTAATACATTTTATTTGATTCCGTTCCAAATTTTATTTTATGTTCGGTAACGATTCTTATTGGAAACGACCTTTGTAGTAAGGGATTAAGTTGGTTAACCAACGACGGCCCCTCTGTGTTTTCCAAGCGGGACACTTGAAAAAGTTGAAACTTTGCTCCTTATATTGAACTTGTAAGTTAGAATGTTTTTTTTTTATTTTTTGTATGAAAATGGGAAGAGGTATGTCCTTCCGACACCTCTCACACTCTTGCATCAAAACAAAATGAAATCGGCTGAAGGTGTATGAATTGTCGGTTCATCTTACTAAAATTTTTGTACTGATTAGTATTACGTGCGGCACAAATGACAAAAACCTTCATTATATATTTCGCTCCAAATACTGTTGAACTGTCTTCAATTACAATGAATTATGAATATGAAAGTGAACTATTTATAGAAATAGAAGAAATAAGTTTCCCATTTTTATAAAATCTCGGTGTGATGGAAACCCTTTAGGTATGTTCTTGCGTCAAAATAAAACTTTCATCTGACTACATTACGAGTTTCCAATCTTCCAATTACTGGTATGCTGAATAAACAAAACTTTTTTTGAATAATCTTTGAATGAGTAAAAATTCTTAAGCTGAATTAAAATTGAATTACAAATATTAATACTATAATATAATATTTTTGTTTTATTTTTGAGCACGAGGGTTGCATTATAACTACATAAACTTAGAGCAAATACAGATCATAATTACATATATAATAGTTCGAAATGGAATTATACAAGGGATTTTAAAAATCATCAAAATAAAAGTGGATTTGGAAACACCATACATAAATTAAAATCTCTCCCAGTGTCGTAGGGTGTAAGTTATAAAAATTTGGGTATCGAATTTGATCTTCCCATCGCAATTACATCCATTTTCCCAATTTGTTTTTTAAAAGAATAACTAATTTTAAAAAGCCAAATTTCCTACGATCCAACTAGACTCTTCTTGGTTTCACTGTTTGATGACGGGAGTTTGTAGCCTTAAAATAGGACACTGAAAACGACAATTCTGTCATCCAAAATATCGAGAAAAGTGATTAAAATTCTTTATAAAGCTTTCTAATGTATATAAAATATAATGTCGATGGCCATTATAGAGAAAAATTAAATGTTGTTCATAAAAAAGACCGATCTTCTGTTGTGGTCTTGAAGAATTCCATTAAAAAAAAATTGAATCGCTGGAACTCATTTCTGTCACTTGTAGACGATTCCACGTTACTTCATATTGACTATGAAGACGGTTCCAAAACTAGCTAACCTGACGTATAGATGGCGCCAGTAGTTTGAAAAAAATATTTTGGCGAAAAGTGGCAGTATTTTGTATTTTTATTTGAGCCATCAAAAATAAATGATCTCAGTGAATTTGTGAACATAGTGACCATTATGTAATCCAATATTTCCATTTAAAAGGTCTCTGTCTAACCAATATTAAAGCCGAGTTAGATTCCTCTTTCCTCCTTCATTTACGACAGTAAAATATTGGGTTGCAGAGTTTAAACGAATTCCTACGAACTGCTAAAATTAACACCGTAGTGGTCGACGAATTGAGGTGTCTACGCCAGACACTAAGAAAATTCACAAAATGATATTTGATGATTGTGGGCTGAAGGTGCGTGAGCTAGCTGAAATGCTATACGTCATATACTGACCAAAAATTTAAAGATAAGAAAGCTGTGCGCAAAATGGGTGCCACGCCAGCTTTCAATATAGCTGTATTGGAGTAGAGCACGAAACTGGCTATGGAAGTTAGCGGGGTAGTGATGAAGGCGGAGAAGCCAGGTCCAAGTAGCGGGAATGGCGCGGTTAAATGAGAAGTTATCTAATTATGAAATTCAGGTAGATCTTTCAAGCAGTGGATTTCATACTTCAGGAAATGTCTTTGGCAGTGGGAAGAGAATATTGTCTTTTGCATATAATTTCTCAAAGAACGAGAAAATTACATGCAAGTTGCGGATTATATAGAAAGAGTTTGAGATAAAAAACCAAATGAATTAGTTACAATTCAAGATGTTTTATTTTGAGAGTAGAGAAGTGCTCACCAGCAGGCTTAGAAAAGTTAAATGGCCGATACTGGTTCCACGAACTTGCCACGAAGCTTGGCAATGTTATATTTTAGATTCAAGATAATTGAGAATTAGTTGGCAATTCATTTACGTAAATTTGTACATTTGTGTTCTTTATGGATAAAACAATTCAAGACAAATTTTGTAAGGACAACAACGCACCTTCGACCAGGTCGATCCACCAAAAATGTCGCAGCTGTACGTGATGATGTCGCTCAAACTCCACCCACCTCAATTCGACACCGAGCTCAGCAAATTGGTGGCTCCAAAACCACTATGCAGCGAATTTTGACGAAAGATTTGCATCTTCATGCATAAAAAGTTCAATTGATTCAAAAACTGAAGCCAGCTGACCATGGACAGCGAAGGGAGTTCGTTAATTGGGTATTGGGGAGACAACATGAAAATGCTGATTTTACCGATAAAATCATCTTCAGTGACGAGGCCCATTTCCATCTTGATGGCTTCGTTAATAGGCAGAATTGTCACATTTGGGGTGAGGAAAATCCTCGAGTGATTCACGAGAAGCAAATGCACCCTCAACGTGTCACTGTGTGGAATCATTGGACCTTTTTTTTATAAAAATGATGCATGATGCCAAGCGCAAACAGTCAATGATGTTCGGTATCGTGAAATGATAACCAGTTTTTTCGTGCCTAGAATTGAAGAAATGAATGTGGGGGGCATGTGGTTTCAACAAGCCACATGTCATACAGCCAGAGAAACAATTCAATTGCTGCATCAGTCATTTAAATCTTGCGTTCTTGTTGGGATACCCTTTGGAATAGTCAGTAATAAGATTTTGCTTATAATTCAAATAAGTACAGGGAGGGCCATAAGGGTGTTGGCGGTTTAAATATTCAATTTCTCGGCAACGCGCGGCGCGGGGTGGCGGAGGGATATGTTGTTCGCTGCGCCGCTTCCTGAAAATTTAGTCGCCATGGAGTGCAGCGTGCATTTTGTGTCCGAGCGTATTACGAAAACAATAAATCAGTGATTACTGCACGACGTTTGTATCGGGATGAACACGGTTTACACGATTTAAGTGAAGTTCCAAGCGCCAATGTGATACGAAAATGGATCAGAATGTTCGAAACAACCGGCTCAACAGTACCAATTACGGTTCGTGGTCGCCCAGCTTCTGCAAGATCAGCCGACATTGTGGAGCGTGTTCGTGTTTCAGTTCACGACGGTTAGAGCGAACAATTACTACAACATGCTAGCAGACTTTTTGGTACCAGCTTTGCAAGAACTTCAAGGCAATACCTCGAGGGTGTGGTTTCAACAGGATGGCGCCACATGTCATACGACTAGGGTATCCATAGAGCTGCTGAAAAATGTTTTTCCTGGAAAACTCATTTCGAAAAGGGGGGATATTGAATGGCCCCCACGTAGCCCCGATCTCTCTCCATGCGATTATTTTCTATAGGGCTACCTCGAATCAGTAGTCTACGAGAATAATCCGACCAATTTAGAGCAGTTGAAGAGGAACATTATTCAGGAAAGTAACAAAATACCGAGAACAACTTTTCAACGAGTTTTCCAAAATTTGCGACTTCGGTTCCAAGAGTGTCAAACAGCCGAGGGAAGCCATTTGAACAACATTATTTTTAAGTCTTAAAAATTCCCATGCTTCTACTTTTTAAAAATACAAATATATTTTTTTATGATTCGTAGTTTTTTTTAATTGAATATTTAAACCGCCAACACCCTTATGGTCCACCCTATATAAGTTTTTACAATAGCAAAAACAGCGTCGTAAAGATGTCTCAGTAGAGTTTATGCTGATGTTTCACTAAAGCCAAAATTTGGCGTTGATTTATAACCATGGATGAGACATGGGTCCACCATTTCACACCTGAGACAAAGGAACAGTCAAAGTAGTGGACTGGAGTGGGAGGATTGTGTTCAAAGAAGGCAAAGATGGTTCCATCTGCAGGCAAGGTCACAGCGTCTGTTTTTTGGGATGCGCATGGATTATTTTTATTGATTATCTTCAGAAAGGAAAAACCATCAACGGCTAATATTATGCGGATTTATGGCAGTGTTTAAGTGATAAAATTACGGAAAAAAACGGTATTTGGCGAAAAATATAATAAAAATGAAGTTGGTTCATCAAGACTATGCCCCAGTTCACACATACACGATTGTGATAACTAAAATTAATGAATTAAAGTTCGAGTTGCTTTATCACGCACCTCATTCGCCAGATTTAGCTCCCGCGGACTATTCTCTATTTGCCAACAATGAAGAGGTGGAGTCTGCTGTTGATGGCTACTTTAAGGAGATTGGCGGCTCTTACGGTGTATAGATTATGTTGAAAAATAAGGAACATTTTTCTCAACTTTTTTGTGTCTTCTTTGGTCGACTAGTTTTGGGGGCACCTTCGTAATATTACATGTCTTTTTCATATTCCAAATGAAATGTACATAACAAATTGACTACTATTTACAAAGTACGCAATGTGACTTATATAGTACAATTTGCGGTATGAAATAAAATGTTTTTACAATTAAAAGTCAGAACATATACATATGCTATAGACTAAATCAATCCATTGATTTTGTCTTTAGGATATTGGAAAATTCTAATTAAACATTGCAACTTACCAAACTCGTATAAAATGGGGTAGCGGTTTCAACAGCAATACTTGGATATGGATTTTGATCATTCGATGGATACGTCGAACCAAATACACTCATGCCCACTCCCGTCACCGGAGTAGTAGACGTAAGACGAGAATATGGACCCAGGGCGCACAGAGTCGCTGAATTACTGGGCGCATCATACTGGCAAGAGCAAACAGTTTGTCCCGTCACTGGATCGGTAACCATGGGACGACCATTATCACAGCAAACCGGAGTTGTAGACACATTCGGCGCACCACTACCACTAACGCAAATGCTGCTGCCACTACTGCTGCCAGGCAACGCTGACAAAGGATACGGATGCGTTGTATTGTCTACAGATGCACAGGCCGCTGTTGAGGCTGTTGTCGTGCTACCCAATGCCGACGTCTGCGACACGGCATCAGGCGTTAAGGTACCTACGGAACTGTCACTATTGCTACTTGTCACACTATTCTCAGCGCCCGCCGCCGGGGAGGGACTTATCGACGCAGGGTTAGAGGTTAACGTGGTGGCGGCTAAGGGTGATTGCACAATGGGATGATGACCAGTCGTGGCATGATGGCTTGAAGTTAAAAACTGAAAAGACAAGAAAACACCATTAAAGCTAAAAACTTTTACTTTTTTCGCAAACTCTCGTCTGCATTTCAACGTCTGTGTTGCTGATCATGTAATGCCTTGAAAAGCTGGTGTTTGCAAACGCTTACAACTTAAAGTTGTTGTAAGTTCATTACAATTTCATAGCGTGTTAATAGATCATACACAACTCAGACGCTCTCGACCCGCTCAAGTCTTGCATGGGGCTTTTGCATGATACCTTATTCATATGTTTTCATATTTTGTAACGTTTTATGAATTAATTAATTCATAATTTATTTTTATTACGGTGCAAATTGCAAATTTTTTTGTTATTTCTTTTCATATAAATAATAAATGAATTAAATGAAAAGAAGTAGTTGTTCTTCTTTACTTATCAGAGTGCAATAAGACACTCGCACCTACTGCATTAGACTGGCTGGCTTACCAACTGAGGCAAATGTTTGTCCGTCCGCTTGCGGCCGTGCAACAGAGGCGATGATAGCAGTGGTAGGTATCTAATCTGTCAGGTTCATTGGTTGCATCTGTAGTGCGAAGGGTGCACTTTGGTTTCAATTCATGTTTGTTCATTGCAAACACCAAATCAATTGGTATTTGATGCATGAACATTTTGTGGAGGAAGACCAAAGTGTGAGAGAGTTAGTTGTATGGCAATCTACCGCCAATAAAGGCTAAAACTACAGGATATTAAAATTGTTGACACCGATTTGGACAGATTGGAAATTTGTTTATTTTTATACAGTTTGGACGACATTTGCTCACAAACTGTAAATTTATTTTATTTTTATGCTCACTACCATTTATATATATTTTTTAAATTTTTTGCTCTCTTTTTATTTTCTTCACCTGAAGGAATGAATCTATCCATACATCATCTGACAAGGCCACAAATGTAACAGAAGGAAGCTTTTAAAGTATCAAGTGCAGCGTGGCGCATCAATTGCACTACAAGAAGAAATTCAGATAAGTTTCTTTAACCAATGTATTTCGTTTATTATACAGGGTGGCGCAATAGAACGTGCATATTGCATCATCTTTTTTTGCGGGGTAGAAAAGGCGCGGGCGGGGGGCGCCTACATCGTTGGGTTGGCGAGCTCATGGAGTTTTAGTCGCTATGAATCACTTCGACGGGAAGCGTCGCGCGCATTTTACGAGAACTCTCGTTCATATATTGCTACTAGGTGACTCTATTATGCTGAATATGGACTACGGCGAATTAGTGAAGCTCCGAGTGCTAATTTAATTAAAATATGGGTAAAGCGTTTTGAAGAGACTGGTTCAACATTTAAACCACAAGCAATGGTCGCCCAAGAACATCTAGGACCGAAGATAATGTTGAGATAGTTATGGAGTCAGTACGAGGAAATCCATAAATGTCGACTCGTAAGAGATCGTCTGTTTTACAATTATCGCGATGAAGTTTGCAACAAATTTTAAGATTGGATCGAGGCTCATTTCCTCATGAATAGGTTCGTAAACCGTCAAAATTGTCATTACTGGAACAGTGAAAATCCCAAAATCAAACACCAGAAATCATTGCATAGTCCCAAAGTGGCAGTATGGGCAGCAAACTCTGGCAGAGGAATAAATGGTCCTTTTTTCTTCGAAAATGCGCGGGGCCAAAACGTCATGGTTAATACGGAACGCTATTTTGAGATGTTGGACGGATTTTTGGCTCCAGAAATTTAAAGTTCAAGAATAGTGAATTCCAGAACTTGGTTCCAACAAGAGGGAGCTACCTGTCACACATCAAATGACTCCATGGCGGTGGTGAAGCAGATGTTCCCTGGCAGACTGATTTCGAAAAGAGGTGATATCCCATGGCCCCCACGTAGTCCAGACATGACGCCTCTTGACTTTTTTTTGTGGGGATACCTCAAACACAAAGTCTACAGTAATAATCCAAGAAACATCGTTCAGCTCAAGGAGAATATCCGTGGTGAAATGACAGCCATTACACCAGTATTACTGAAGAAAGTTTTCAATAATTTTCGTTTGCGGTTAGAAGTGTGCTGTCGTAGAGAGGGTCACCATTTAGATGATGTTATTTTTAAAAAATAAACGCCATTTATTACTCTACAATGCCTTAGATTTATTTTAACCATACCGTTTGTATTTACTTTTTAATCTATTTTTTAAATATGCACGTTCTATTGCGCCACCCTGTGTTTGTTTTTTTTTATTGCATAGAAAATTTAATTTTATTTTATACAACCAATTGGTTTTGAAATTTATATACCGTAAATGACCTCCTTGCTCATTTGAGCATATGCGCCACTTGATCAGAAAATTATTCATTGCGGTCTAAAGGGGTGAAGTCGAGATAGCCTCAATTATTATTTTCAATTATTATTTGTTTGAGAATTTTCGTTGTAGCTCCGCCATAACCGGTCTGGCTATGTGTGCAGTTGCTCCATCTTGTTGGAATCAAATGAAACGTTAACATCTTTGACGCAGTTCTACGTAAAAAAAACTCCTTCAATATCCGCTGACAGTAGGCAGTTGGATGATTCTCGCGCCACTATATATTTTTTGACCGCAGTAAAACCTAAAGATATTTGATGAATTAGTCATGTCCTACATATGACAGACTTAACCCAACTATTCTTAGCTTTATCTCCTCAAACAGTTATATGGAATTCAGTCACATTTGGCACATATCATGTCAATTCTGAAATGAAGCCGGAGCGCCTTGCCCCGCAACTTTTGGTATCTCCCAAAAAAATTACCAATTAAGCTCATATTCATATTTTATTATGTGCGCAACTAAGTTACCGCTATTTGCCAATAGATGGCGCAGGCTGTAAGTGCTAGTCGATTTTGCCATAACCTAAACGTCATGAGCCAAACTTAGGCATATGGTAAGCATACCGCCTCGACGCAATGGCGATTTTCTTTTGACATCATATTCTTTTAGTTGTGTGAATATGTATGATTTTATGTCAAATAATCGTCATGTGCGGGAAGTATTGAAGAATCGAAGAAAACGGCAGCTGAAGTTCATCGAAAGCTTCAAATAATCATCATATGTGGGAAGTATTGATTTTCTTTTTTCAATCGTTTACGGAGATGCTGCTTTAAATGAAACAATGTGTCGAGATCGATTTCGTCACTTTTAAGATAATGATTTTGATGTCGACGACCGTTCGCGTGAAGGAAGACGAAAAACTTTCGCAGACTCTGAATTAACGGCATTGCTTGATCGGGATATGTGTCAGACGCAGGTAAAGCTTGCTTTAGTATTAGGAGTTACACGCTAAGCCATTTCCAAGCGATTGCAAGCGTTGGGAATGATCCAAAAGCAAGGAACTGTGGTTCCTTATAAATTGAAGCCAACTGCTTCAGCGACAAAAAAACAAGCGTTTTCTTCCTCGTATTGTAACGGGTAATGAAAAATGGTTTCATTGCAAAGAAAAGAAAGTCATGGGGGTGAAGGTTATGCTCTATATTTGCTGGGACCATGTGGGTGTTATTTACTACAAGTGTGTTATTTACCAAGCGAAACTATCAGTGGGGATCGGTGTCGACTTCAATTAATGCGATTAAGCCGAGGTCTGCGCGGAAAGCGGCCACAATACGCCGTTCGATTATCGCACACGGTCTGGCTGACCAGCAGTTCCACTCATATGACGACTTCAAGAAATGGCTAGACTCGTGAATAGCCTCAAAAGATGAACAGTTCTATCGTGACGGAATTCGAGCTTTGACAGAACGATGGAAAAAAAGTAATAGCTAACAGCTATGGACAATAATTTTAATGGATCATTTGCAAACGTGTTTTCGTAATAAAATTGCATTTTTATGAAAAAAAAAAACCAGCGAGAACTTAGTTGCACAACTAATAAAATTATTAACTTCGGTAGACATTTGCTAAAGTAGAGTCTCAGAATGGAAATGGGACGCTTTGCCACATCCTTTCTGGTAGCTTCCACACAAAATGTCCGATATTCCGATATTCAATGTTTTTTCTTTATTTTTTAATTAGTAGGAAGTAATATTCTAGATTTTTGTCAATGGAATTAATTTCTGATGCCTGGTAAAAGTTGAGAGAATGCTACAAAATAACTACGCCCCTTCTGGCAGCTCCCATATGACTGGTCGATTTAACCCATATGTTGTTAGCTCCATACCTTTCGAAAAGTTGTATTGAATTCGTTCAAATGTGGCATAGGGCATGTGATTATTAAATTTTGTTATAATTTTACTCTTCCTGTTGAGGAGGAAATAGAGATTTATCCTTTGTTGCTCGCCGCACATTTTTGAAAAATCTCAAAAAGACTTTCTGTGAAGGTGCATAACCGAAATTTATGTACTGGCAGTAATTCGCATGTTTATTGGAAGAACGATAGGGATGCTAGGATGCTGAATTGTGACACATATAACGGGTGGGCCATAAGGGTGTTGGCGGTTTAAATATTCAATTCCTCGGTAACGCGTGGCGCGGGGTGGTGGGGGGATATGTTGTTCGCTGCGCCGCTTCCTGGAAATTTAGTCGCCATGGAGCCGTACACGGGAGTGCAGCGTGCATTTTGTGTCCGAGCGTATTACGAAAACAATAAATCAGTGATTACTGCACGACGTTTGTATCGGCATGAACACGGTTTACACGATTTAAGTGAAGTTCCAAGCGCCAATGTGATACGAAAATGGATCAGAATGTTCGAAACAACCGGCTCAACAGTACCAATTACGGTTCGTGGTCGCCCAGTTTCTGCAAGATCAGCCGACATTGTGGAAGGTGTTCGTGTTTCAGTTCACGACGGTTAAAGCGAACAATTATTGCAACATGCTAGCAGACTTTTTGGTGCCAGCTTTGCAAGAACTTCAAGGCAATACCTCGAGGATGTGGTTTCAACAGGATGGCGCCACATGTCATACGGCTAGGGTATCCATAGAGCTGCTGAAAAATGTTTTTCCTGGAAAACTCATTTCGAAAAGGGGGGATATTGAATGGCCCCCACGTAGCCTGATCTCTCTCCATGCGATTATTTTCTATAGGGCTACCTCAAATCAGTAGTCTACGAGAATAATCCGACCAATTTAGAGCAGTTGAAGAGGAACATTATTCAGGAAAGTAACAAAATACCGAGAACAACTTTTCAACGAGTTTTCCAAAATTTGCGACTTCGGTTCCAAGAGTGTCAAGCAGCCGAGGGAAGCCATTTGGACAACATTATTTTTTTAAGTCTTAAAAATTCCCATGCTTCTACTTTTTAAAAATACAAATATATTTTTTTTTTATGTTTCGTAGTTTTTTTTAATTGAATATTAAAACCGCCAACACCCTTATGGTCCACCCTGTATATTAAATATTATGAACACATTTTCAGATTTTTTTCATAAATTTTACTACATGCTACATATTATTGATTAAATACAATATTTAGCAGCATTGCGCATATATGCTTATTGGAGACAACCATTCATTTTGGCATAACATTTGAAGGAACCGCTTGCGTAGTTAGTGAAAATTTTCAACTAACACTAATTTTTTCTGGAATAACTCACATAATGTATGAGTGCTAATTATACCGAATTTAGCGCAACTAACCGCTATATAGAATATATGAATTAAATTGCCTAATTTGTATGGGAGTCACTAGCATGGCAGTGGTTACCTCGTTGATATTCCCAAATCTTACTAAGCATTATAATGAAACACGACAAATAAGTCGTGATAAATTGATCAATATACGTTCAGATATAATGTGGCAATGGTTTTCATTTTCATTCTCAGACTTACAGATGAGTTCTTTCATTTGATAAATATAAATGTTCTTAACAAAAATAATGTTTATGACAAAACTGTTGAACGCAGTTAATCCTTCCTTTCCAAGAAATGAAAAATGAATAAAGTAAATTAAAGTATGAATTTGAAATTGAATTGAAAAATAAATTTCATAAAGTAAAGTAAATTACGAATTCTAAAATTATGAATTAAATTGAATTTTTGAATTGAATTGCTTTTAATTAAATTGTATTGTTTTGAATTAAAATTGCGTTATGTCAAGTTATACTGAATTATGTAAGTTGAATTGCACGGAAATGTAAATATTGTAAATTGTAAAAATTAACTATTTATTTGCCTGTGTAAGGGGCCCCTTCAAACAACCATGTAACGATAAAAACCCCCATTTTGTTACGCCCATATAACAACCCAGCGAGACACGGAGGTCTCTTGGTTGAAATCAGCAGGATACTTGATCTTTTTTAACCGACAGCCGCCAACCAGACCACTCGCCAGTCGCCCTCAGCATACGTATAAAACCCGATATAATGTAAGTTAACAGATGTCTGTTTCCTCTCCTCCATTGCGAAACCCCTTTCGTAAGTATACACATTCCGCTAAGAACCTTAGTTCTTCCACAAAACCTCCAATCTCTCTCCCGGAACCTAAGTTCCAAAGTAAATCTTCAGACTAAATCTGACAGATTTACACACTCGCATTGCATCTTGCAACTACATTTTACAAAAACCACACACAAGACAGTTGACGTGTAGAAAATAGAAATTCCCTAATAAGAAATTTGTGAAATTACGTCTTAATTTCGGTCAAATGGAGAATGGTGAATGATAAAAATATCATATCATAATAGTAAATTTTTCGAAATATCGTGGTCAGTAAATATTAGTGAAACTGTAAAACTAATAACAGTTTCACAGCTCTTATTCACGATATTTTAAAACTATATATAATACTAACCATTTCCAATTTAGAAACAGAAGAAATTCTCATTTTCACTTAAGATTGATCAAAGGCTACTGTCAAATGAGATTTTATGCGTATAACATCAATTGAAATTAAAAAATTGCATTTGAAGTTGAGAAGAAATCATTTCATATTGAGAAACTGTATTTTATATTGAGGAAAAAATTATTAGGAATTAGGATAGAATTGAATAGGGAATTCCTCTATTAGAACAGAGGAATTAGAGAAAAAAGTTATTAAATTCGTGTCATTTGATATTGGGAATGGAATGAATGAATTTGAAAAATTTCTTTTTAAAAATTAGGCTAATTTGTTTTATGATGTGCAGTCTCATTTGATATAAAGAAGTTAACAATGCTTATTATCAATTCCCTTTCTCATTACCTTTTCCAATAACAGCAAATCGGTGGCCTTATTACCAATTTGCTATTTTCTCAATATCAAATATAAATTCTCACTCTCAAATGACCTTTGATTATTTTCTGATACCAACTCATAAATTTTATCTATTATTTTCCCAATTACAAACAAGAATTTTTAATTATAATTATTTTTTTTTTAACTTCTGTTATTCTTTTCTCAATTTTTTCATTCTCAGTAAATTCTTTCTCAATATAAGCTGGAATTTCGCAATTCGAATTGTTGTTTTTCTGAGTAATATAATAATCATTTTTTTTCGATGTTATATATGAGCTTAAAATGGAATGAGTGGGAGCTCATTAAATATCAGAAGCTTTCCCATTCATGGAATTTAAATTTTTTTTTTATTTTTTGTATGCAGAACCCCATTTTCGTTTCATCATTTCTACATTTATAATGGATTTTTCATTTCTGCATATTAAATATATTAAATTGAAATTCTCAGTTGATCCTTTTTCCATATTAAATGAAAAGTCAAATTTTCAATTGATCTTGTTTCAATGTCAAATAGAAATTTCAATCGAAAAAACTATAAAATTTGTCATAGACATCATTTTCGTTAAAAAGTGTTAGTACATGTGTTTGAACTGAAACATATATTTTTACATTATTTTCTTATGATAGTGTAAGTCAAAAATTCGGAAAAAAATTTAAGAATTAATATAGTATTTTTCGCAATGCGAATTGCAAATTTTCTAAAAATATGACGTGTCTGTGAACGCTGCGAAATAGGATGATTCTTTGCCCACCTGGATTTAATCACTGATTTCTTTATAAATTTCATGAAGACTAACATCAAAGTTTCACTGAGAACTTTGAGCATCCAATCTATTACTGATGTTTAAGGTCATCTAATGCGGCTTCGTCTGTGGTGTCAACTAATATTTCTCATTTTCAATGTCATAGCATTTTTAATCGACCACTACATTTGCTCAAATAATAATTCAACCGTTTTGTCATTAACTTCGTAAATTCCCACATTACATTCAGCTGAAGAAAAATAAGTTGTAACGCCGTATTTTGAGCCAGTGGTGTCATTTACAATAGACACGTATCGTAGCCAAGGTGTCACAAAATGCCACAACAATGGTTTATGTCTACATAAAAATAAATGTTCCTTTCAAATACATAGATTATAGACAAAAGTTGCCACAAGATTTTATCATTTCGCATAAACTAAATTGATATCTGTATCAAAATGTAAAGCAGAGAAATTCCCATACATTTCCTAGGATTTATTGCCGTGAAAAATCGGAGATTGCAAACTCTAACTACAAACTTGATTATAATTCGAAGGTTTCTCTTGAAGCTTCTTTATTTGCACTAAAATATGATTGATTTAGTGTACGTTGCGTTACTTTGTATGTAATAAGACTGCAACATTTGCTCTAGATGGGATTTTATGAAGTTAGAAACGCGATTCTTTTCATAAAATATGCGCTAAAGTAAATGGTATTCCCTCTTAAACACACACACACACATACACACACTCACACTCAAAGTTGAAAATTGCATAATTTGTTATTTCGCACATAATTTACACAAAATACTTTAAAATTTATGGTTTATAATTAAAGCGAACAAAAAGTAAATAACCAAAAGAAGCCGAGTGTTCACTTCCACTACAACGGTAACTATCATGTGAACCATATAAAAAGTTATGAAGAGAAAGAGATGTGGTAGTAAAGAAGGCACATACACACACATATATATAACCATAAGGAGCCCCTTGCACCCGATGCTAAGTGTACCCTTAAACTTCGAATATGGTAACCTTATCCCCTGCCGTATTTCGTTTTGGCCTTTTGTTTTTGTTCATTCAGTCTTGTACTTTATCGCTATCGTAAATTCATCACAGAACGAAATTGTGACAGGGCTTTGACAAATTTCTAAAGGTCCTCAAAAGAAATTTTGCCGCCTTTCATTCGGCCATACAATCGTATACAACAAACACACGTACGTAGGTGTATGTGCCATGGTCCTGTGTGCAATTTATCCCTTGTCCTATTGCCGGTTTTTAGGGGTCCGTATACTCGTATTTCGTTTTTTTTTTTTTTTTTTGCTTTTTGTCCAACTTACTACCGGTTTTGCTCCTTTTTACACATATTTTAAACTGTTGTACGTTTCATTTGGCCCGATTAAGAAAGGTGGGAACACGGGGGGTAGTGTAAACGTACACCATTCTATTGGAATATGTATTCTTTAAGGAAGTCATAAATTGTTTTGGCCGCATATTACTTTATATTGGCTAAAACATGCTTTGTTCGGCGCGAGCGCTCTCGTTCCCCCTCGTCGTGTTTAGTAAACTTAGAGATAAGATCAGGAAATTGCAAGGGAAAACACGTGACCGTTGGAGAGATTTAAAACTGTATAACAGATCACATTAAAAATGTTAAAGTAATAGAGTTGTTACAACGTCTATGGAGATGAATACATATCCCTTCCCCAAATTATTACATCGACATATTTCACATGCAGCATAGACATTCTTGTTTCATCGATAAAAGGGAAAAAGTTACCGATGTACTTTAAGCACACTTTTTCCGAAATATTCACAATTCTAAAAAGTACTGCTTGCCACTTTCTTCGTCACTCGGTGTCGCAAACTTGAACAAAGCGACAGGCGCCAAAATTGAGTCGAACTTATTATCATTAATTATAGTTCATAGAATCATCGACGATGTAACTGCTTACTTCGAGGCAAGTAGGCGTAAAATTTTTTCAATTATCTCCTCCACAATTAGGTAAATTCTGCCAAAAAGTCTATCAACGGCTACACTCCTGCCAGCTTTCTATTGTACCGGGTTATAATTTTTTTGGTTTCAAGAACTAATTTAAATAAAACACACATAAAGCTATGATTTCGATTAAACTTGTCCTTCATTATAATGCTTCGATCATGCCATTATATATGAAATACAATAATATATAAATGACCTCCTCTGGATTGGCTGCGATATTTTTGCGGTATTTTCGGCCAGCTTTTCGCACATTTTCGGCAGAATCTCGGCACCATATTGACGAATGCTGGTTTTCAAATACTCTATCGTTTGGGTATTACCCGCGTAAACACGGTCCTCGACGTAGCCGCCCCAAAAAAGTCTAACGGCATCAAATTGCATCTCGGGCGGTATCTCAGCGACGTAGCCCCCACTAAAAAAAATCTAGATGAGGCAAATCGCATTATCTCTCTGTGGCTAAAACGTGAAGTTATGCTTCCTGGAATCTTCTCATGCAAAGTCGAAATCGATCGTGTTGTATGGCTCGCGGCACCGTCTTTTTGAAATGACATATCGTACAGTTCATAATCTTCAATTAGTGGCTTGAAAACCGCTGGTCTGGCAAGACTGTCAGCTGTTGAACACCCTTCATCTGAAGAGTTATTTGCTTAGTGAAAGGTGTGCCATGTAAGAATAAGGATCGTTTAGCAACCGAAAGATTCCAACGTAAGCTGTCAGTCGAACAAACTTTTGTTCAGCGCCGAAGCTCATTTCTCACTCAGTGAGGGCTAAAAACAGGATAAAAAGAATAAATCTGGTACTATCGCCGTGCCCAAAAGGCCGAAGATAGAATCATGAAAATTTTCGTCCCTATTCCCGTTCTAAAACAAACAGGCGGTAAGAAGCGGTTTTTAGAAATATCTACGGATAAAAATACGCTAAAATGGGAGAAATTAGGTACCATCGTCTAGCTCAAACGGATAGATATACAATCATGAAAATTGTTATTTCAGAAAGTTCCATTTCCAGAGCAGAAATTCGATAAGAAGGCACTTCTCAAAATTTGTACCTTTAGGTACTTTAAGTAAAGATGGAAGTTGGCGCGCAACAGGAACTGATTTTACGAAATTCATATATAGTCATTGGATAAAATTGGTAGGCACGGGAGAAAAATGTAACAGAAAAAGATCGAAGCTAAGGTCACGTACGGCAATTCCTAGAGCTAGGCGTAAACAATGGTAGAATAGGGGTATAAATAGTATCATCGCTCATAACAAATGACCAAAACTAAAATCATGAAGCTGCCTCTGCATAGAGTATTATTCAATACTTTGCTTTCATAATACAGACGCACCCAAAAAGGAAAATTGGTACTAACATCAGGAACAAAAGGGTGAATCTTCAATCATCAAATTGGGTGTGTAAATGGTGTCATCGGCCAACATCCCACGAATGAAATATGAGAGAGCTTCTCACATTCAGTGCGCTTACATGCATTTTGTTTTTAGAATAACCAAATACAAGCGTTGCTACTACGAGACAGATGCGAAATTCCACCAGAAATCAAGCAGGTATTAATACATTAATCCGAAACCAAGGTAGTCATAAAATTGGGAGTGTAGATACCTGCACATGATGAAGAGGAGATTTCGAACATTTTTACCTTTAGGCCTAAAACGGAGAATTAAGAGGCCAAAAATGGTGCATGCCATAAAACAATAACTGAAACTAAAATAATGTCAGGAGGTATTCTGAAATTCGTTAATCAAAGAAGAAGGGGTCAGCTGTCGGATAAACAACATGCTGATTGCAGGGGTAATTCCACTGAAAGTGCCCTGCACGTCTTAGTCGGATTCATCGAAGGCTCACTCACCGTCAAGCAGTATACTTTGGTAGCCTTTCTGGACATAGAAGGAGCGTTTCTTCAGATACGATAGTAGCAGCACTATCAAATCTTGTGTAGTGTACGATATTCTTACGAAGAGACATATCAGGGCTAAATTAGGGTCGTAGGATCTGAACAGATTTGTCAGTAGGGAAACACTCCAAAGGCGTGTTCTATCCCCCATACTATGGAACCTCACTCTGGACAACATTCTGTTCTCTTTAGAGAGACGATATGGCAATAGCAGTTGGGGAGAAGTTTTTGGGAATACTCAGAGACATCCTTCAAAGGGCCATTCTCACTGCAACGAAGTGGGCGGGGAAAAACGGTCTCGGAGTAAATACCAACAAGACCGAAGTTGTTCTGTTCACCGGGAGGTACAAGATTCCACCTGTCCCTGGGAGGTATTGGACAAGAAACTGAATTTCAAACTCAACATTCTAAAGAGCGGCGCTATACTCGTGCAAAAGAGCAATAGGGAAACAATGCGGATTAAAGCCTCACATTTTTCACTGGTCCTATACTGCAGTAATAAGACCGATAATGTTATCGTCTGGTGGAAGGCTTTTAAGAAGCTCACATACAATAGGACACTCGACAAGGTTCAAAATATGATTAGTCTGTGCATCACTGGTGCACTCCGTACCACCCCATCCGATGCACTAAATGTATTTTTGTATTTACTATCCCTGGACAGAATTAGTATGCAGACTGCCGCAGCTACGGCAGTAAGACTAATAGAGCCGTCACAGTGGTCAAACAGTGGTTATGGTCACAGTATGATCCTTAACATTGTGCCTGACATAACAGGCCCCATAGACTGCACTTTGACTAAACTACTGCTTGATAATAAGTAGCATATACTTATACCAAATACAGATACGTGGAAATGTAGAACTCCTGATACAAGACTGTATGCCAACTTCTGCACTGACGGCTCAAAATTAAATAATGAAGTAGGATTCGGGGTCTACTCCAAAGACCTAAAGTTAATTATAGCATGAAGACTACCGACCACTGTGGTGTTAATCGGGCCGAAATTTCGGCCA
This sequence comes from Philornis downsi, assembly GCA_019455685.1. Lineage (NCBI taxonomy): Eukaryota > Metazoa > Arthropoda > Insecta > Diptera > Muscidae > Philornis > Philornis downsi. The sequence continues at coordinate 2,538,577 of JAHXMU010000232.1, forward strand.
TTAAAGAAGTGGCGGAATGGCTAAGATATAACGTCCTCACGACAGTGGGGATTAACATATTCTCTGACAGTCAAGCTGCCCTGCCCTTAAATCCCTGGATTCTGTCTTGGTGAATTCAATATCAGGCCTGAAATGCCGCAGATCTCTTAACGAGATGGCTCAACTTTTTAACATTCACCTTATGTGACATTATTATGTCACAGGGATATACCAGGGAACTGGAGAGTAGACGAGCTGGCAAGATTAGAGACAACCTCACAGACTCCAGCCGAGTTGGAGTCCGTGGGCATGCCTCTAGTCACTTGCATGCTCCTACTGCGGGATAGGGCATATTTAGCACCAGATGGTAGGTGAGCATCTGTCCGACGCTGCAATCAATCTAGACAGATGTGGCTTCGCCTAGATCTGAAGCGTTCACAAACACTGCTGTTGCTATCAAGAACCGACGTCTCACTGCTTGTATCCGTCATGACGGGACACTGTCTGATTAGAAGGCATGCAATAAGACTGAAGGTTGCGACTAGTGATTTCTGCAGAAACTGTGGGGGCGAAGAGGAGAAGGAGTCCGTAGAACACAATTGCACCGCCTTGGTGAACGGGCTCTTATTTCTTTAAGGACTTAGGAGATATGGATGATATAGACATTGTCCGACTTAAGAGCTTCTTGAGACGTTCAGGATGGTTCAACGAGGGAAACTAAAAACATCCATATCTCCAGTTTCCGTGGTATCTCAATGAACTATACCATCTAAGTCAGTCTGCGTATCCAGACTTTCATACTGACCTAACCTAACCTAAGAGGGGGGCATAAATGGCACGGCCGTTTGGTGCCAAATGGAATAAACTGCAGTCGAGAAATTATACATTCTGTCATAGAAACTAATTTCAAGGAGTAAATGGAACAACAATTTTTCTAAAATAGATCTGAATACTAAAGCCAAAAGACCGTACTAAAGGATTTTACAAAAATTGCATTTTCGGGGAAATACAACAGATATAAAGTAACAAAAGCGATGCCCTCGTATAGACTAAAAAGCTGCAGTGGCAATAAAACATGATGTATTCTCCAGATGTGGGACAAAAAAGTGGTCTTTCCCTGATAAATCCGTTGAAGTCAGAATCGCGGTAGTTGCCAAAGAGACTCACCTGATAGTGCTTAATAAATTGCAGAATAGTTTGATTTCTGAATGAATTTTTACTTAAATTGGGGAAACATGCGTACTAAGTAGCAGAAACTTGTTAGGTTTAAAATAAAAACTACAAATTTTACAATTTACGATACACTTTTTTCGCTTTTTGGTTATAAAACCTACGTCTTTGTCAGATAAAAAACGGGAACGGTGAACCGTTCACCTTTAACATACAAAAAATTGTTATATTTGCCGATGATCTGATTGTAATTATAAATCGTGTATACAGGACATGTTTTAAAGGGATATAACAGAAATTAACAGCTTTTACTTTAAATTTTCCTTCAGAACCACATGTTTTTTCAACAAACTTTTTTGGTAAGAGTGAAAGAATTTTACCAATTTAAATACAAAATTTTGTGTTTAGGTAATCATTGCAAAAAAAAAAATATTGGCGAAAAATCGTAGTTTCAAATAAATAAAGATAGATGTTACTCTTCAAGTAAATGTTTTCGCCTTATTATAACACTGGTTAAAGAAAACTATGCTTTCGGAGTATTTTTGATGTTCGAAAATGACAAACTTACGAAGTCCTAGATCTAAAATATTCTAACAACTAATTTCGAATATACAATTCTTACATTTTGGAGGAGAACGTTCGAAACACTCTACACTTCTCTTTAAATTGTCATATAAAACTTACCCTTTGCTCTGATATCTCTTGAATGACCCACTAACTTATATTCCATGTACGTTTTCATTTTTTTTTTTCTTACATTTTTGTTTTTTTATTGTTATTTTCACATTTTGCCCCACACAACACAAATCGAAAACGTTAAGAGACGATTCATAAATCCAATACCTGACTGCAAAATAATATCAGCTGCCATAACAGCAACAGCAAAGCAAAGAGCTGGAAAAATAGCATGCAAGGCAACAGTGAGCATTGAGGCCTAAACGAAACTGAAAACCAAAGCCACCCCCTGCTGTGATGATTTTGACCAATATTTGTTAAACAAAAGTAAAAACTATCGATAACGTTAAAATTACAGATTTTGTTGACTTAATACAACTTGCTCCGTCTGCTGGACGATTTTGACCAAGGCTTGTACGATTCAGTGGTTGCATGCAATTTGCCTGTCACTTTTGCTTTGATGATGTTGACTCGTGGCCGATGGGTATTAGAGTATTAGTGTTTTCTTAACACTTCCTGTGTCCAGTCAAAACATTGAGTAAACAATAAATGATACTTTAATATAAGATGACACAACGAACGATTGTTGTCTTTCCAAGTGCTCTTCAGTTCAAAAGCAGCCCAGAGACTTTGAAAATATTCTTAACCGCCACAAACTGGCAAATATTTAGAATATGTTAAGAGGATTTCCAACAACGTTGGAGACAAAAATTCAACAATTTTTAAGCAAACACTTAACAGAAAGAAGGGGGGATGTGGTGAAATTAAGCGCCTTCAAGCAAAAAACTGCAAGAGGAAATTGTTGTCTTCATTGTTATGGCTCATCAAAACCAAAATAAAGCGACAGACAGATGGACTCACAAACACGAACTATGAAACTGAGTTTTTCCTCACCCAATCAAGCGGTTGCCTTTGTTTTAATCTGATGGCTGGAATTTTGACTAAAGCTCTGGTTCGTTGATTTTGCTTGCTTGCTTTGGTTTGGATTCTCCATCAGGCATAGACAAGAAAATCGTGCTTAAAGGCAGACAAGAAAACATACCCGAAATAGCAATTTCTGCAGTTGCCAGACATTTCGTTTTTTTTTTTTTTTGCTTTTAGTATTGAGTATTTCCCCGGGACCAAACTCAAAAAAAAAAGAATGAAATCATGTCTTTACTTTCCAAATAAAAAAAAAGTATTCGCTTATTTTGTAGTTTTGTTTCTTTTTTTCTGTTTCATTCAGATTCAATCACTCGAAGCGAAGCTCTACTGTGCTTTGCCCTAAGGTGGCCTTAAAAATGTTACCAATTTTTTGTCATTCAAATATTTTTCGTTACTTTTTTTACTGCTGCTTTCAGCCGAGAGAACGATTTAACCAACCATAACCGAACAACTTGGCAAATTGTACGTTACCCATCATTCTCTAGCACTTTAAACAAAACATGAAAGCAAAAACGACGAACTTGAAAATAGCAAAAAAAAAAAAAAAATAATCACAAAGAGTAAATTGAGGAGTTATACGTTTTAAGGCCATGATTGAGGTCTTTAAGGCGGCGCCTAATGAAATTTATATTGTATTAAAACACAGCTATGTATGTATAGGATAATCCATTTAATGGCTTCAAAACCACCGGTCGGGCAAGGCTGTCAGTTGTTAAAATACCTGTCGTCTGAAGTGTTATTTATTAAGTGAAACATTTGCCATTTATGAATATGGATCGTATAACAACTGAAGAACGCGTAAAAATGGTCAAAACTTACTAAAAAGAAGTGGTGATTCAAACGTGAACTCTTAATCAAACAAAATTTTCTTCAGCGATGAAGTTCATTTCTCACTTGATGGTTACGTCAACAAGCATGATTGTCGCATATGGGGCTCGAAGAACCCAGAAGTGTTTGTGGAAAAGCCATTACATTCGAAAAAAGTGTGTGTTTAATGTATACTTTAACAACCGAAGAACGCGTAAAAATAGTTAAAACTTACTACAAAAGTGGTGGGCTTTCTATCGAACAAAATTTTCTTCAATGATGAAGCTAATTTTTCACTTCGTGGTTACGTCAACAAGCAAAATTGTCGCATATGGGAATTGGAGCATCCAGAAGTGATTGTGGAAAAGCCATTTCATCGGGAAAAATGACTATTTGGTGCGAGTTATGGCCTGGAGTCGGGCCGTATTTTTTCGAAAATGATGCTGGAACAACCTTAAAAGGATTTATTGCTGCAACCAATCCAGAGGTTGCCATTTAGTTGACATTGTATTTCGTACGTAAGCATATAATGCTAAGAAATAAAAGTTTCATCGAAATCATAGCTTTATATGTGTTTTATTTAACTTTACTTGATAACGAAAAATGGATAGCCCTATATAAGATATGGTAAACAAAAGTTCATTATTTTTCCAATAGATACTTTTAGTAATCTGTATATCGCGTTGTATAGGTACGAATGGGTTGCGCTAGATGGCGTTTGCGATTGCTCGACTTAGTATTGTTTGAGCGCACGTTAAATTTTTCTCCATAAAGGCGAAGACGAAACCACGCTGTTCAAAATGTGAACAGAGTTTATGGTCCTGATACAATAAAAGTCAATCATGCCCAAATTTGGCTCCGTTTATTCCATTCCGATATCTCTAATGTCAAAAATGCGCCATGGTGTAAAAGACCGATTGAAGAAAATGTGGATAAAGCAACGAAAATCGTATAGTCCGACTGCTGTATAAGCATTGTCTCCATTACCCAGGAGTTAAACTTTACACGAAAAATTTTTGAATCGCTTGAATAAAGTTGGGTAAGGAACAAACCTCGACGAATTGCTGCCGCACGAGTTAATGCAAAACAAAACTTATAGACCGAATTTTCATTTGTGAAACGCTGTTGAAGCGCAACAATATCGATCCGTTTCTCCTTACTTGTAATAAAAAATGGGTCACTTGAACCAGCGTCAAATGAAAGCGGTTGTGGGTGCGTCCAAGTCAGAATTGAGGATCAGAAAGTTTCTGCTGTGTGTTTGGTGGGATTGACAAATAATTATCTACTATGAGCTGCTGACCGACCGTGGAGCTACTATCGTTTGCATGATCCCCGGTTTAAATCCCTCACGCAGTGGTGGTCACTTCGACGTGTCTGACGAAAATTTCGAGTAGTTGAGTAATCGACAAGTTTTGTTAATGCTTACCAAACTGCGACGTTCGGAACCATTGTTAAACTGTAGATCCTGTTGAGTAAGTCTAAAAGTAGAATCGGTGTAAGCTCATCTATATCTCTTCCTGGAATGCAAGGGAGTTTGTTTTGTTACTGTAGCTTGCTAATTATAAACTGCAGAGGGAGTTATTGAAATTCGGAAAATCGACTAATTAGTGTGGGAGGTACTAAAACGGTTGTGTCCATTTCATTTTGAGACCTTACTTTGAAAAATGCCCAGCATGTTAAGGTTACTAAAAATTTAGTCAAATTTGGAGCAACCAGAGACATAAATCTAAGAATATTTTGTCTAAATGGGCGAATTGTATGGGAAGTACCAAAAGGGGCGTGGTCAGTTGGCCACGATTTGGCAAAATTGTAAACTATGTCAAATTTTGAGTAATTTAGTACAGACCTGCGACCGCTATTGTGTTCATCAGCCAGACAGGCGAACATCGCTTAATAAACTTAATAAGTCATGAGACACATTTGGCCAAAAGATACTTGTTATTTTAGACGCTTCCTTCTGGCCCTTACAGACAGGGCCATATCAAGTATAATATGTAGGTTAAAATTGTATGGGAAATACGAATATATGGGTTAAAATTGAATGGGAAATACAAGACAGGGAGTGGACATTATATATCGACTTCTAAAAAGATGTCATCAAGCATTACAAATAGATACAACAGATGAAAGTCTAAGCTTCTGCTGCCTACTAATTGGAAATTATACTGAAATGATTGAATTTTGGAAAATCACACAATTTGTATTGGACGTACTTATTCGTTTATCAATTAACATGTATGTATGCACTTGAATGAACCAGAAAGGACATGATTAATTGGTGGATTAATATTAATCAAAGTAATACAATGGAAAACAATTTAGGTTACTGCAGACAACTGGCTAGGGGTTACAGGGAAGAAAAACTAAATTTCGAAAAGTCGGTCAATTTGTATGGAAAATACCAGAATGGATTGAAATAACCCGTTTACAATTTCGGATTGCGATCATTCACAACATTAGGCTGTGCCATAATTTATTAAGTTTTTTAGGAATTCAGCAGTCAAAAGTTCTGAAACTCATTTGGTCGAAGGTTGTTTAATACTTTAAAAGTTCCGAAATACTGCCTTTTTCCATGTCTAATAAAAAAAAGACCATTTACATTTATGCATCCATAGCTACCCTATAATGACAAAATCTCCACA
>JAHXMU010000232.1:2544783-2558242 GCA_019455685.1 Philornis downsi
AGAGCTTGAAGTATTCCATATTAAGATGTTTTACTTTAATCGTCAGATATTATAAATGGGAATCGAAACAATGTTTTCAGCTACAGGGTATCGCACCAATTGTCCTACAATAAGAAATTCAAATAGCTTTTTTTAATCAATGTTTCTTATTTATTATTTTTTTTTTTTTTGTTTTTATTGTATAGAAAATTCAAATTTATTTCAAATAACTGATTGGTTTTAAAGGTGATAGGCCATAAATGACCTCCATGCCCATTCACGCATATGCGGCCCTTGATCAGAAAATTATTTATTGCGGGATTTCCTCAATTATCGTTTTGATGGGCTGCTTCGATTCAGTCAAATTCCTTAGTTTCTTTTTGTACACCTCTTGCTTGACATAATCCCACAAAAGAAAGTCTGCTGCAGTCAGTCAGCTAATTTTGGGGGTCAGCGGAAAGTGGAATTTTTGGATATTAATTTCTTCGGGAGTTTTCGTTAGAGCTCCACCATAACCGGCCTGGCTATGTGTAATGCAGTTACTCCAACTTGCTGGAACCAAAATGCTGTTGAAACGGATACGTCTTCGGCTCAGTTCTGGGCAAAGAAAAAACTCCTTCAACTTCTTTGAATCACAGTCCCAATTGACAGTTATTGTTACACCGTAGCACGATTCGTGCGCTACCTTGTACTTCATCACCACAGTTTGGAAATAATTTAAAAGTTCTTCGTTGGAAACTCATATTTACTGGATGGATTGCATCTTTAGCAGTGATGAAAATGTAAATCTTTATGAATGGCTTTCACTTTCTTTTTTTTTTTTTGGTGAATTCACGCCACGTTTTTATTTGTAGATGCAAAAGTGTGCAAAGTGCAAGGATTAGAGTGGCAAATCGTTATGAGATTATCAACAAATGTTGTGATTTAACGGAAAGTTAAAGAAGCAAAATTATAATTTCAAAACCTTACTTATAAGGTGTGTTCAAAAAAAGGCAAATTTTCAAATTTGGCGGACTACGTACATTCGACTTTCGATTATTTTTACTTTTTTATGTTGGTACAGTCGTCTCGAAGATACGTTGACGGTTTTATTCATATGCCATGTTTGTTTGTGGGAGACATAAATAAGACAAGTGTTTTGCGTAAAAACCGAATCACCGAGGTTTTTAGCTCCTCAATCGTCGAAAAACGCAGTCATTTCATGGGTCGCTTCAATCTTGGGAACAGGAAAAAGTCGCAGGGTTGCCAAATCTAGTGAATACGGTGGCTGAAGTATGATAACGGTGTTGTTTTAGGTCAAACAAGTAAAGATGAGTGAGCAGGTGTATTATCATGATGCAAAAGCCATGAATTTGTTTCCTACAATTCCGGGCGTTATTTTTCGTATTGTTTCACGCAAACGGCGCATAACTTCAAGGTAATACTCTTTATTTATCGTACGACATTGTGGTAAGAACTCCTGATGCACTACGCCATGGTAATCGAAGAAAATAGTGAGCAAAACCTTGACATTTGATCGAACTTGGCGTTATTTTTTTTGGTCTTGGCTCTACTGGACTCCTTCATTGGGACGATTGGGCTTTGGTTTCGATGTCACAACCATATAGCCATGATTCGGCACCAGTTCTGACCCTTTTAAGCAAATCTGGATCATCGGTGACGTCATTCAACAATTCCTGAGCGATGCTCATGCGACGTTGTTTTTGGTCAAAATTCAGCAATTTTGGAACGAACTTCGTACCACACGCTTCATGTCCAAAATTTCCGAAAAGATTGCATGGCATGAGCCAACCGATATGCCGACATGCTCAGCAACTTCTCTAACTGCGATTCAACAAGAACATTAAAAAACAATAATAATCGAATGTCGAATGTACGTAGCCCACGAAATTCGCCTTTTTTTGAACACACCTGGTATAATTAATTATTACAACGTAATTTCTTCCAAAATTATAGAGCAGCCATTGTTTTTTTTTTTCCTCAACGGCTAATTTGTATTTGATGCATCCAATGGAAAGTGAGTATTCCGACTATTTTTATTCACAGAACTAAGTTTGCTGAAGATTTGATGCTTGCTAAATTATATGTACTGAATTCAGTGGAATAGAATGAGTGAGGAATAGGATAAATCAAGGAACAGTTGAATTAAATTGGGTAACATGTGTGGGAGATACTATAAAGGGCATGGTTAAGTCCGTACTATATTCGAAAATCAAGGTAAGTTAGTTATTTATGTAACTTCTAATAAGTAGGCTGTTATTTGAAGTTACAGAAATAATATTGAATTTCAGAAAATCGGCCATATCGTATGGGAGGTACGTAGCTACACTCATGCAAATTGGTGTTCGTATTGTCGTATACCCATGCGTTAAGAAGGGGTTTTTCGAAAATTTCACTTAACATATAAAAATGTGGTAAAATTGCGCAAATCAACTATCAATAACTTGACAATGTCCAAAGGGCTAAAGAATGGAAATGCGGTTGGAAGAATTTATTGGTTTTAGGGGTAAAATTGAAAAACAGACAAATCAGGTACCATCGCATAACTTAAACGGCTAGAGCTGGAATCATTAAAATTGATGTCCATGTTCCACTTGTAGGTCAGACAAGATGTAAGAATGGGTTTTTCAAAATGCAAACTTTTAAGGGTAAAATAGGATAAAAAGGGATAATTCACCCAGTTCAAATGATAGGTATTACCAAATTAGACATGCTGTAAGAACAGATCTAACAGATCATTGCAGAATGCAAAATAGACTGAAATGGGAAAAAGCTGATAACAACTCGGAACTCAAAAGGCCAGATCAAGCGTTGTGGAAATTGGTATCTATGTTGCCCTTCCTTATAATAATGGCGATTGCAATATAATTTTCAAAATTCGTGGTTTTAGGGTAAAAAAAACAAGGCGAAAAGCATCATATCTATCTGCTAGAGCTGAAATTACAGAAATTGGAGTCAATGTTCTAAACGCGACGTAAGGAAGACTATGCTAGACTATGCGTTTACCCGCATCAAATATTGATGGGGAGTGTTCATTCCCATTACTGCATAGGACGACAAGACCTGCTTTTTTAGAAATTTATATTTTTGTGGGAGAAAAATAATGTCTTCACAACAAAGGGCTGAAGCTGAGGGATTTTTAAGAAATTCGTACTTTTAAGAACTAGAACAAGGAGGGAGCCAAATTGACACTACCGTCAGTGAAGCCTGAATCATCAAATTGGTTACGTAAAGTCTAGTCTAGGAATAAGAAAGGATGTATAAAAATGCGTACCTTCGGGCATAAAACATAAAAGAGCGAAGGTAAAAATAGTTAACCCTGGAATCACCAAAATTATTGTAAATATTTTTATGAAGAGATTTAATAAAATGGGATTTTTCGAATTTCTACTTAAAAGAACCAAACGGTTACCCCAAAATTAGTGCACTAGACTAGAAAAAAGTGAAATTGAGAGTGCAGATTTTTCTGTCAAGGTAGACTAGCGATGAACATGAATTTTCGGAAATTCATATTTTCGGGGATAAAACGGGGAATTAAGGAGTCAAAAATGGGGCCGTTCCATAAAAACTGCCTGAAGCTAAAACCGTTAACGGATTCCTCTTGGGCCGTAGTCGCGCAGTCGCGCAGTATTAGGAGGTATTTTGAAATAAATGGCACAGCTGGCTGAAGTCAAATAGCATAAACTGAAGTCTTGAAATTAGAAACATTTATTCTATCAGTAACATAAAGAAAATACAAACTTTTAAATTCGAATTGAAAATAAAAGAAAATAAATAAAGAGGTTAAAAATCGAACCATTCTAAATCTAAATACTAAAAATATAAATTGAAAAGACCAATCTTAAAGAGCACGTTCTTCTTGGTATCCGTCCACACCTTGATAATGATTTTTGCGAAAATCGAATTTTCAAGAAAAACTCATAGATGAGAAGTAATAAAAACCACGCCATCATCTCGACTAAAGAGCTGCAGTAGCAATAAAGTAAGCTATATTGTCTGAAATTTTAATTATTAAGAGCTCGACCGGATGTAGGACAAAAAAAAAATAACACCTCCTTAAATAATCAGAAACATAAATATTCTAAAAGAGACTCCCCTGGCAATGCTAATAAATCGAAATGTAGTTCAACTTCTGAACTATTTTTTACTTAAAATGTGGAATCACGCGCACTCCACTTGAATAAGGCTGGATACAAAATAAGTTCGATATACTCGTACATGTGCCACATCAGCTATGGCTATCATGGACCGAATTTTCACTTGCGCGTTTCTGCTGCAATAAAATTGAACCATTCCCAAAGCGAGTTGTGACTGGTGGTGAAAAATAATCACTTACAGCAGTGCGAAGTGAAGGCAAATAACCGTCAAGATGGTCAGAGAGGTTTTTTTGTGAGTTCGATGGAATTAGCAAGCAATCCCTGCAATGAGAATTGCGTTTTTCAGGACATCCTCAAGCTATATATATCGATAATCATACCGTCAACCTGCGCTCCATTAGGACAACATTATCCCACATATATCTATAAGAACTCGCCAGAATCTTCGGGAGCTTGGTTGGGAGGTTTTAATGAATCCACCTTATAGTCCGGAAGCGGCACCAGGTTGCTACTACCTGTTTCCGTCTATGGTAGGTAAATTGACTGTCGCACTTCTTGCCAATTGAATTCTGTAAATGAAAACTAAAATTGTAGTTGCTTGAAAAAAATTCTAACGGCAGCAAATCCCATGGTCTTGGTGGGCAATTAACGTTGCGAAAACATGAAATTATACTTTCTGGAAACTTCTCATGCAATAAAGCCAAAATCAGTCGTGTTGAATCACATTTGAATCACCTGTTTTGTAGTAACTATTTTTACCTATGTTTACGTGTTCTTTGTTCTTCCTAAGCGGCTGACATCCTTGCCAGACTGAACATTCATTCTCTCTCTAGCAACTGCCATACATACTACCTAAATTAACCAACACATTCTCAAAATCATACCTTGCATCCAATTGCACTAAATACTGTATAATTAAGTACGGATCAGGATTTTAATTATATCAGCTCAGCGAATGAAAATAAAAGGTTGTGCCACTAACATTAGATTTCCACATAAATAGGCAAATTTAGCTAAAACTAGTAGTTCATCCATATTTCCTAAGCGATTGGCTTTTAAATGTGTAATTTGCTTCATTTATTGTGTTTCATTTCAGAATATACAATTTTTCACCATTGCAAATGACTTTGGGTAAAAGTCTATGAAGGTCAATTCACCTGACTGAAATTTCTGTGCTAGCTATCAATATACAGGGTGTTTTTTAAGATTTAAGTTTTTCAGGTTGGCAGCACGGGTTGGTAATGGCGTCCAAACGTCATCTGTCAAAGTGAAAAGTGTACAGTATACTCCGCCATTTCATCACGGAAAGACAAAATGTGCATCGTTTGATGCGACCTTTTTATAGTCATCATAATCGAACTGCTGAATCAACAATTCGAGATGTTATCTCCAAATTTCGCACCAAATTACTTTGTTTGACATAACACCATCGACTCGCTTGCGTATTGCAGCCGTAGCGACCAGTGTTAATGACGATCGTGGAATGTCAATTCGTCGCCGTTCCCAGCGATTGGGCATGTGTTACTCAAACACAAAGAATTTTTTTTTTTTTTTTGCCCCAATGGGCTGCGTTGAACTCGGTTGACCTGTGGTTTCATCAGGACAGAGCAACATGCCTCACTGCTCGTGAAACAATGGATATATTGAGGGATGAATTTAAGGAGCAGCTTATCTCTCGATTTGGCCCTGTGAGTTGGTTCCCAAAATCTTGCGATTCAACGTCTATTGTTTCTTGCAGGGTTATGTCAAGTCGTTAGTCTATGTGGACAAGCCGAACACTATTGGAGCCTTAAAGGATAACATAGCACGCGTTATTCGTGGAATACAGGCCGAAATTCTCGAAAAAGTAACGAAAAATTTGACCTTTTTGAGACGAAGCCATGGACAACATTTACATGAAATTATCTTTAAAAATTAAATGGGAAAGATCAATTTATTGATTTATTCGATTAAAAAACCTACGAATAAAAAACCACCCTTTACTTTTGTATTATGTTTATGTATGATGTTCACAAACATCAAGTTTATATTTAAAAATAATTTGATCACAGGCCCTTTGTAATCGACAAATGGATATACTCGTAAACGAACTTATACTCTTAAGACTTGTGAAACGTCATTTCTAAGACTTGTGAAACGTCACCCATTAAACTGTAACCGATGTGATGGTAAAAGACTGCTAATTACATTGTCAACATTTGAAAATATTTCAAAGAAAATATTGAATTTTGAGAAATTATCTGCCAAAGTTTATCGCTAAAATGTCAGGAAATAAAGCCTCAGGGACGGATTATATCGACAATAACAAAACAATAATACATATATAGGTATACAAGAACTTAAGCAGAGTGTACCGGATTTTCATGTAATAGCTTTATCGAATTAACCTATTCAACAGATAAAAAAAGCGCAAACGCGTGATTCCACGTTTTTGGTAAAAATTAACTCAGAAATCTTCTCTCCGATTTATTTAGCATTGCCAGGATACCCTCTGCCAATTACCGCGATTCTGATTTCAACGGGATAATCTGGAATGGTATATACTTTTTATTCCACAACCGTTTGAGCTCCTAATAACTTCAATTTTGAACAATACAGATTACTTTAATGCCACTGCAGCTATGTAGTTTAGACGAAGACATCCTTCTTGTGGATACTGTTACCCTGAAAATGCAATTTTTGTGGACAGATCGCAATAGGAATGTGTTCCTTAAGTGTGGTCTTTTCAGTTTCAGGCTTAAGATCTAGTCTGAGTCAACTTTTGTCTCGTTTATTTTCCGTTTAAATTCCACAGTTTGTAGTTTTAATATGATCCATAACAGAAAGCATACTTCCTATTCCACGACTTCGGTTTCTTCCATTTGGCTTCAATATACCCGTATGCCACCTTTCTTCTTTCTTTCTTATTAAACGAACGAATCTCAGAATACTTTTCGACATTACTGGACAGAAGAATGTACACTCCCAATTTGATTCCATTCTAATGTTTGCCGTGATGACACAATTTTTGCCCTCATTTTCTCATGTTTTTCCCCCAAAGGCACGAAATTTTATACACAGATAGCTGAATTTATGTAGCTAATTTGATAATGTATTCTTCACTCTTTTGTTCGCGGCGATAGTGTCAATTTCATCTCTTCTTTCTTATTCTACACCTTATAATTACGAATTTCGAAGAACTCCCTTTTTGAACGCGACTATACTATAAAAGCATAGTGTACGAACGAACCTTCACGATGTTAGCTACCATTTGCTATGAGCTATTTATGTCCTCTCCTATCTTTATCCACACCTATCTTTATTACACTTATCTGTCCTTATTAACATCTAAAGCTAAGAATTGCGTCGCGCATATGGTCAGCAAAAATTAGCTTGATAATGTTGAGAACCTTAACTTTGATTCTTTGTATTACTTGATGATACCATTATACGAATTCTGAAAAAAATCGGTTCCTGTCGCACGTTTATGCTGTAGGGTGGATGAATATCCATACGCCTGGATAATTTCTCCAAACTTGAAAATATTGCTCGGTGACAAAAGATTTGCCAACAATAAAGAGATGGAGTCTGCGATTGATGGCTATTTTATGGAGTTTGACAGTTCTTACAACCAACAGGTTACTGAAGCTATTGAATATCGCTGGAAAAAGTGCATCAAGTTAAAGGGAGATTATGTTGAAAAATATAGAAAATTTTTCCCAACTTTTTTCTCTTGTTTGTTAGGTCGGCTAATTTTGTGTCTACCGTATTGTGTCTGCCAGCCAGGCAGTTGAATCACATGTTCGCTACACCTAAGGATTCAGTCTGTATACGCTTACCGTTTCTAACGAAACACTTTTAAACCACCTTTAAAACAATGGTAATGAAGTATTTAAAAACATTGGTCGATTCCCATTTAAGTAAAACATGTTAGTAAGAAATTCTACAAAATCTATTCCCCGAAGGATATAATATGTTCCGAAGACGTAGTTTTTTATGGTCCATGTAAAGTTTTTGGGGAAAACAGTTGTTTATCCTCCTTCATGTGATGACAGGTATACTAAGTTTGCCATTTCATTTGAAAAACTATAAATACTCAATACATGCCATAAGAACCTATGTCGCTAATGTCCGTCCCTAATATTGTGAACTGCAATCCATGGTACAGGGTGCATAAGCTGTTATGGGTCGTTGCATGGCACTACGCTGTATGAGGCCGACTAGCTCAAGTTCGGCGGTTTCCTCCAAGGCGTGAATTTCTCGCAACAGCGTAGCCCTATCGTCCCTCACAATTATAGAATACACTAATCAACAAGTACTATCACACAACACAACACACCACTCGGAAGGAAGGTCTTTTCCTTCAGCCGCCCTTTCCCTGCCATAGCCGCAACAAAGCTTCGATCCTATGGAACATTAGGTACTTTCTAGTTTAGTGCCTGTCTACTGATATTGTTTTGGAAATTATAAAATCCATGCGAATCTGCAGGTAGATTTTTGTGTTAGATAAGGATGCTTTTTCATAAACAAAATTTGGTAGAATTACTTATATCGGGGTAATACTTTTCAGTTAAACTTTCTCCTGATTTCATATTCTGAACATTTTCTGGTACAAAAACCGCTAACGAGAAGCTGCAACTTAAGATGTGAATTATCGTCACGCCTACATCCCTCGTGAATAAGAAGAAGAAGAAGAAGCATCATAAATTAATGTTCCCTCCTATGACAACCCTATGTTTATTTCATTGATGATTACGCAATTTTTCACTACTTCCCCATCACAAAATGTACTTGAATGTACTTTTTTTCTGATGACATATTCTGAAAATTTTCCAGTACAAAAAGCGCTTCTTTTAAATAATTAAAAATTGCAACTTAAGATGTGAATTATCGTCGCGCCTACTTGCCTCGTGAATATATGGAGAAGATTAAACAACGTTTCCCTTCTACTTCCCTATCACAAAATGTGATGAATGTTTGCTTCCTTGAATGCATTTTGTTTTTTGTTTTTTTGCTATGTAGTATTGACGTATCATTACATCAAGGTTTCCAAAAAGCCAAACTAACGAAATTAGAAATTTAAGCGAAAACAATTTGAGAGGATTATCAAAATACATTAGACTTTATTATCATTGAAGGAAGAGATGTGAAACTCTTGTAGGATATACAAATATACTGTTCGGTAATACTTTTTCTCGTCCCTCAATAGCAGTAACTTTGTTTTGTATACCTTTTCGCTACATATGAAAAGTTATTTAGTACAATTTTGAACGGCCCTACCACTTTCTCATCTCCATCGCATCGTCCCTGAAGAAGCCAACACACAAGCCATTCATTCATTCTCCGAGACGCACAAGTCGATGGTGAGTGACATGGAGTGCAGTCCACAAAGGAGCCGCTTTTGTTACCTTTTACCTTTATTTGCTGTTGTTCTCTGTTTTTTTGCCGTTATTGCTGCTCTTGTTGCGATGCAACTGATAAAAATTTAATAATAATTTTGTTATTGTTATTTTGCAATTGCATCTACACGGACCAAAATGAAAACGCCAGCCAAGAATTTTTAATTAGTTCATTACATCAAACCTGTAAGATATTCTCATTATAAATAGTTCAATGTTAGTGGCGTTGGGTTTGTTGTTGCCGCGGCCGAACGTCATTTAGTGCAGTTGCAGTTTGTAGTGTTGCACCCTCTTTATGTTAATGTTGCATGTTGCTGCAAACAAACTAGGTTCAGTCTTGTGTTTATGCATTTCTGACAGCCAGTGACCTCTTTTAGCATTCATATGTCTTAAGTTTGCTTCGAAAATTTGAAGTGAAGTTATTTGCATGCAAGAGAGTTATTTATTCACTGAAGACGAGGATGGCGTTACATGAATAAGTGGAAGGAACTGTGCTAGCTATGCTAGCCACTAGTGAAATATAATCTTTTAATTAAACACTGATAGTTTAGATTTTCAAAGACAACAACATGACTTGGAGTTATCTTTAGGTTAATCTTTAATGAATGGGACGCTAACGCCAAAATAATCACCCTATCTCCTTGTATGCTTTTTGAAATTTTTTGTTTTTAGGGTTTATTTTAAGTCTCGTCTTTATGAGAGTATGTCACAGACCCTGGCAGACCTAAGAAAGAATATTGAACAAGAAATGTTAAATTTGTCCTGGAAACTTGACTTACATTAGTTTGTCGATTTGTTAAGAAAATAAGTAACAGTCGTAGACTGTAAAGAAGCGTTATTCACAAATAGTATTGATGCCTTTCATCTGCACTATAATAACCACAACTCCTCTGCGCTGCTAAGTGCTCGCATAGGATTGCCAATTTTTCGTTTTCAAAAGCAAAGTTCAATAAAACACACAAAAAGCAATGATTTTGATAAAACTTTTATTTTATTATAATGCTTGGACTTCCCCATTATGTACGAAATACAATGCCATTTAAATGACCGGCTCTGAATAGGTTGCAGCCGTGGATCCTTTTGAGGTTATACCAGCGTAATTTTGGAAAAATACGGCCCAGACCGTAATACGCACCAAACAGTCAATTTTCCGGATGCTATGGCTTTTCCGCAATCACTTCTGGATACTCCGAGCCCCATATACAGGGTGTCCGTCGGGAAGGCATACTACTTTGTTTTGCTGCCATTTGGTAAACACAGTTCATATTTGGCAATCGTGAACTAGAGAGGTGGCGAATTTATTATGGAAAAATATTCGATAAATCAACGTATTTTAATCACTAAACCTTTTATCAAAATCAATCATAGATTTCTGTGGTGATGAGAAAGTTACGTGAAATTTTTGGGAGAAACAACGTGCCAACAAGACACACTATTTATCGTGCAGTAAATGATTTCGAAGAAAGAGGGTCTGTAGCTGATAGGTCCAAGCATGGACCACAACTTACTGTAAGATCGGCTGAAAATATTACTGCTGCTCTAGAAAGTGTTCAAAACAATCCATCAACCTCAATTCGACGCCGTGCTCAAGAGCTTGGTCTTCAAAAAACAACTTTAGCCACAATTTTGCACAAGGATTTGCATTTGTTTCTATTTGGGATTCAGTTGATGCATGAGTGACGAGGCACATTTTCATTTGAATGGATATGTAAATAAACAGAATGACTATTTTGGTATTCGGTTCTGGGCAAGGGAAACCCCTCAATTAATTCATCAGTCACCTTTGCATCCATTAAAAGTGGCAGTCTGGTGTGCAATTTGGTCAGGAGGAATCATTGGACCTTACTTTTTTTAAAATGAAGACGACGTAATGGTAACTGTCAATGGGAAGCGATATGGTGATGATGGTATGATATGATTAAAAACTTTTTAACGCCACAAATGCGTGCTTTGGGCTTGATTAGCATGTGGTATCAACAAGACGGTGCCACATCGCATACAGCTAGGATTACAATGGAATTACTGCGAGAACTCTTTCCACAACAAGTTCTTTCAAGAAATGGTGATGTTGATTGGCCTCCACGTTTGCCTGATTTGACCGTTCTGGATTTCCTTTTGTGAGGATATCTGAAAAGCAAAATTTATGCAAACAAACAAGAAACGCTTGAACAACTCAAACAAAATATTCGTGATGAAATTAATGAAATACCGCGTGAAATGTGTGAGAACGTTATAAAAAATGTGATCAAAAGGGCTCGCATTTGTGAGGCTAACAGAGGCGGACATTTATCTGATATTGTATTCCATACATAATAGCTGACATTAAATAAAACATTTATCAATATAAGATCCATTCTCTTTCATTTAATGAAAAATTATAAACAAACAAAGTAGTATACTTTCCCGTCGGACACCCTGTACTATTACACATAGGAAATTCTTTGCGAAAACAGTGTTGCGTTTGAATTGTCATTAGCTATCTTTCAAAATGTGATAACACTAAAGGTAAGTACATATTTCTTTATTATAATTATGAAACATTACTGTTTTTAATCAGTTTGCTTCTAGAAACGTGAAGAAGGCAGTTTTAGGAAATGTGCAGAAATACAAACAGTTCGTTCAAGGTGAATAAAGTAACTTTACTTGTTTAACATTAAACCTTATGAGCGTTTTCTATTTTTTTTTATTTGGTTAGTTAGAGTGACAGCGTGGATAACCAATAGAATCCAATATCTCCAAAAAAGTTATGTGGGAAAACTGGTAATTTTCATTCGCAGAGTCGTCCAGAAAAAATATATTTCGTAAAAGAAGTAAACGCTTCTGATGTAAAAAGTGCATCCAAATCTCTATAACCAGTTCTTGTGTGAAATCTCCTTAAACGCCTCTCATGTAAAAAATTTATTTACTGTTTCCTTTAGTATAGAAACCGTCTTCATAGACAAGTTTCGTATACAAAACTGTCTTCATTGGCACTTTTCGCATAAAAGCTTTTTTAAAAAACTGTATTTATTGACACCTTTCATATAGAAAACTGTGTTTATTGATGTTTCTGTTGAGGTTACCCTGTATTCCCTTATGTGAAATCCGCGTGTACCAAAGTCCAAGTAAAACCACGTTGTTCAATTCACTGATTTATAAACAATAATTAAATGTGATTATATATTCTAGTTGAAGGTCAAAGTCGATATTTGCAAAAGCATGGACAATCATATGTTTCGGAGTTAATTAGTTATCGAGATTTAAATTGAATTCAAGTTGGAGAGTTGTATTCTAATGGCAAAAATTTTTCGCCCCAAAGCTTTTTAAAAAGTCCATATTTATAAACTTTCATATAGAGAACTGTCTTAATTGATAATTTTCGTATTAGAAAATGTATTACGATCACTTTTCAAATAGAAAAACATTTTTTCCTCACACTTTACGTACAGAAACCATATTTATTAACACTTCTTCTAGAAAATGTTTATTGTTAACTTTTCATATTGAAAAGAGTCTTTGTTGACATTTTTAATATACAAATAAGCCTTTGTTGAAACTTTTTCTATAGAAAAGAGACTTTGTTGACAATTTTCATAAAGAAAAGTCTTTGTTGATAATTTTCATAGAGTATGTTTCTCTGATCACTCTGATCACTTTTAAAACAGAAAAACATCATTTCCTTACACTTTAATTACAGAAAGCATATTTATTAACACTTCTTATTGAAAATATTTTTTTGTTAACTATTCATATTGAAGCGAGTCTTTGTTGATATTTTCAATATACAGAAGTGTCTTCGTTGATACTTTTCATATTGAAAAGGGTCTTTCTTGACACTTTTCGTATAGAAAAGAGTCTTTGTTGACAATTTCCATCGAGTAGTTTTGTTGATAGTTTTCATAAAGAAAAACAGTCTCTTTTCATATGGAAGAGAGTCTCTCTTGACACTTTTCATACAGAAGAGAGTCTTTATTGACAATTTTCATAGAGAAGAATAGTTTCGTTCATAGTTTACATACAGAAAAA
>JAHXMU010000232.1:2558252-2572361 GCA_019455685.1 Philornis downsi
CTTTTCATAGAGAAGAATAGTGTTGTTGATAGTTTTCATACAGAAAAGCAGTCTTTGTTGACACTTTTCATAGAAAAGAATAGTCTTTATTAATACATAACACAGAAAAATCGTTGTTGACACTTTTCATACGGGAAGCTATCATTTTTGACATCTTTTATGTAGAAAATGACTCTCGTCGACACTTTTCATATACAAGAGTATCTTTATTGATACTTGGTGAAGTTTTTTGTTGAATCTTATATGTATATTTTATATGTATGTATGCAATGTATAGTTATGACCAATAATTTTTCATAGAATAACATATAAAATACTATACTTTACTTTTCGTGTTGTACAAAATTAAAGGTGAAGGTTGGTTTTATTACAAAAAGCTATGGGCAGAAATACGTAAAATATATGGGAACATTTACTACTTTATAATAGCTAAATTCCCAAAATTGTTATAAGGAGTTACTCAATGCTTTAGTTGTTTTCTTTGAACATAGAATTAACCTAAATTTATATGTTGCCTTAGGACGTAGGTGGAATCATACTAAAATTTTAGGTAATATTGCCTCGTTTTTTTTTTTTTTTTGTATAAAGAAAAACTTGTTGGGAAATATTTGAAAACTCTCTTCCCAACAAATGTCAAAGTTAAAGTGAGAGATGGCACCATTGATAAGTGCATCTTCTCATAAGTCGGTTACTTTCGCGCCACCTTGTGGTACTTGACGGCAATTTGTGCACAAGTTTTTTCTAGAATTACAAAAGTGTTTGTTGGTGTAATTCGAATTCCAAAATACTATTTTAACATTTTTATAGCACAAAAACTAAAATCAGATTTCCCATCTCTGCTTTGTAGAGCCATCCATCATCATTTCCGCGTTTTTCATGTGGAAATGTAATTGTTATTCAAACCATCAACGATGATTTAGGACTAAATAATAACAGATGATGGTAATTTTCCACTTTACGTTTATTGAGAATTAATTGCAAAACTAATTACTTTAGTGTTAAAAATCTCTTGTTTTTTTGTTGCTTTCAAAGGAAAAACAATCAATAAACATTAACACCAGCACTCACTCGGTCACTTTATCAGGGCCATTGATAAATAAATAAACACAGGAGACAATGCGAACGCTAACGTCACGGAGGGACGGACAGACCTGTGTGTGTGTGCACCAATTTATCAGCCGTAGAATCATTTCCATCGTCATTATCATGGACATGGTAGTGGCCAAAGGACGAGAATGACGATGAGTATCATCGTCAGCAGTAACAGTGACTGGCAACAGCATATTATTGGTCTTAAGAGATTCGACAACACAACATTTAACATCATTCACATACCAGCGAACAGCAAGCAGCAGCAGCAACAGTAACAGCGACCTGCAAATATGTAAAAGAAACTTACGAACAGTTCGCTCATTCGTTCATGCCACATTGATCAACTTCAGTGCAACACAAAAATGTCGTCGAGTGCATCATGTCCGATATACTGATAACGACAATAAATAATCTTTTTCTCCATACGCTCTGTGGATGATGGCCATGATGATGAGAATGACAATGAAGATAATGACGATGATTACGATGATGATGATGATGCCTCTTTCGATGAATGAATGTATGAATGATTTACGATGTTTTAAGAACGACCAGAAATAGCAACAAAAACCTAAACAAAATATTTGCTGCAAATAATTTATTGAAGTGTAACAACAACAAAAAGTTAGAAGAGGAAGCACCAACTTGCAACAACAAGTGACAACATAACATTTCATCATCATCTTCACATCAAGAGGCAAATGTTGCATGTTGCATGACTCGTACAATGGATTGTAACAGCAGCAGCAACAGCACCATTCCTCAGTGCCTACCAACAGCGGCAAGCAACAATGTCCGTGGAAAGTCAATCGTAATGAAATCACTTCGATTTGAAAAATGTGCTGATGTTGTGTCATCGTCGGTCTGAAAAGAGATCGATCGTATGAACGCATTGGCCAGCCAACAAAAAATGTCCATAAATGTTAAATACTCATAACAAGTTTGCCAAAATTGGTAGAACAGAGGACGCCATTCGTAAGCGACAATTCCACAAATACAGTAGTTAAAAAGCGCTGACAAGCTTCTATTAACGGTGGTATCTTAAACCATTAATCTGGCTTATGTGGGTCGTATGATAACTATTAAATACTAATATGTAACAGAAAAGTAACATTTAGTATTATGTCTTTATTATGTCGTAAGAGCCGGAATATGCTGAATAAAGATGGAGAAAACTGGCGAAAATATTTCATTTAAGTGAGCTGGTTTGCATATACTTCCACCTAAGGTCCGTTTCCGTAGGAGCAAATATATGCGGTGCGTTAGAAAAGGAGTGGTAAATCGCTAAGATCGTACCAAAAATTATGTGAGTTTAACCCACAATAAATCAGCCAAAATTATAATTTACCGAAATTTTCTAAAGGTAAATTTTTTCAAATTTTAATTAGAATTTATTAGGGAGTCATTGTTTTTTTGCAAAATCAGTTCATATATGCGGTAGCCGAATGGCCGCAGAACTAAGTTTACTATGCGCGTGATGCGTGTTAAATTATGGGTTATCCATTTAGTGGTTTCAAAAATGCCGGTCTGGAAAGGCTGTTAGCTGTTAAATATCTGTTATCTGAAATTATACTTATTTAGTATAAGGTTTGCCGTTTACGAATATGGATCGTTTAACAACTGAAGAACGCGTAAAAATAGTTGAAACTTACTACAAAAGTGGTGATTGTGGGCTTTCAATCGAACAGAATTTTCTTCAGCGATGAAGCTCATTTCTCACTCGGTGGTTACGTCAACAAGCAAAATTGTCGCTTATGGGGCTCGAAGAACCAGAAGTGATTGCGGAAAGGCCATTGCATCCGGAAAAATGACTGTTTGATGCGCATTATGGTCTTGAGGTATCATTGGGCCGTTCTTTTTCGAACATGATGCTAGAGGAACCTTGCAAGGATCCACTGCTGCAACCATTCCAGATGTGGTCATTTAAATGACATTGTACTTCGTATATAATGCTAAGGTCCAAGCATTATAATGAAATAAAAGTTTCATAGAAATCATAGCTTTATGTATGCTTTATTTAACTTTACTGAAAAACGAAAAATGGAATCCTATACGTATATTAGAAGCATGATGCATGTCATATTGTACTGAATAAAGCGTAGTTGATTGAAAAGCATGTATTTAGGAATAGGTAAGTAAAATTAGGTGATGTGTATGGGAGTATCAGAAAGGGCGAGGTTATCCAATAATGATTTCAAAGTTTTAATAAGCATTATAACCCAATACATTTAGCAAACATTTTTATTGGAAGAGAAAAATTTAATTTTGACAAATCGGTCAATGTGTGTCGGAGGTACAGAAAGGGCGAGGCAAAGCCATCAATTTTCATGCTCAGAATTAAGTGTGCCAAATTTGATTGAATTCAAATAATGTTTTAGTTAACGAGCTAACGGTAAAAAGCTTTGAAAAATAACAGTTTTCCGGAAATGGATCTCATCTTTAAATGGGCATGTTTTCTTGCTTCTCAAGTAATTTTGCAACAGTGTAATGTACAATAACTCATTTTTAGATAAGTGGGGTCTATCGATTTTAGTAAATCGCCCAATTTGGATGTGTTGCAGCTTAATGTGTGTGGCAGTGCAATCTAGTTTCATTCACAGTGTTCAAGACCTGATGCGAGTTCAATTATACTAATTATATTGCAATTGTATCGTTCATACAACCAACATAAAAAAAAATATAAACTAAATAACGTAATTTGTATGGGAGTTACCAGAGAGGGTGTGGATATTCTGTCAATTTTTTCGCATTTTACCCAGCATTATAACGCAATGTCATTGACTAGAATTTAACCAACTTCAGGCTACGTATTAGGAATTACAGTGGAGAATAAAACTGCGATTAATCGGTCAGATTACGGATGTTAGTCCTCACATGGTGGATATTAAAATTCGGAAAATCGGTCAGTTTGTTTGGGAGATACCGGAAGAGGTAGACCGGTATAACACATTTACAATCCCCGGTTGAGATGTGAGAAAATATTGTGCAGTATCAAGTTTTAAGAAATTTTATAAAGATTTACGGTAGTCATCGCGTCTACCAGCCAGCCAGCCAGCCAGTTAGACAGATGGACATCACCCAATCGACTTAAAGAGTTATAAAACGCATTTGATGAAAAAATACTGATTGTTTTAAGTACTTTCTTCTGGGTCTTACATGGCCACGGCCATGGTATAGTAAACGGAAAAATTCTGAAAAATATTAAAATTTTGAAAATGTTCTTAAATCGTTTACCTGGAACGATACCGATCCATCGACAGCTAAGTGGGAGTAGCGAACACGTAATCTACTCATACATAAAATATCGGCTTAAAGCGATTTGATAAAAAATTTAACTTTTTGGAATCCTTCTCGGACAATCCCACAATTTGCTCTCCTTTAGATTTTAGTATAGTTAGGATTTCTGGCAATGATGCCGATGAGCAGATAATGGGCTCCCATCAACTCTTTAATATGATTTGGCTAAACGAAAGCACGCCCGATGATTTCAATTTGAATTTATTGTGTGTCATCTTTAGAAATAACGATCCAATTGTGTGTACCAACGATAGGGAAATCATTCCTTTAGACACCTATCTATCCTTGTAAGGATTACTAAAGCCCATTCCATTGAATCATATTTAACAAAGGTTCGTTATATCTTTAGCGAAGGCAAATTGCAAATTCTGGAACAGAGTCACTGGAAACGCATCAACAAGGACGCGTTTTTCTCCTCTGAAGCTCTGAAGCTGCCTCGGACATTCAGCTTCGCAGGGCACTGACTGATACGGAAACGACAATAATATAGATGAAAGTATAGGTCAGCAATGTTATAGCAAAAGAGGCTTTAGAACGGCTAGTAGACTACCGTGTGATATATTTAACATAATTTTTGAAATGATTTCCCAAAAACTATGTTAAAGTAAACACAACTGCTGGCATCATCTTCAACAGAAACTATATAATTGCTGACGATGGGTTTGATAATGAAATAGACAGCATTGGTTGAATGTTATTGAAACGTAAAGTTTTCAGTAATTGAGAAGGAGTCGGAAAAGTAAATTTAGTAATATACGAAGACAAATCCAAATATTTTGTATCGGCGAAGAAAGATTTTACTCAAATGACATACTGCGTCAACGTTGGCGAAGGTTGATTAGGAGTGACGGATGATTGATGATGATGAAAGGGGTAGATATCTTTCCTATCGGCAACAAACTGATTAATATCAGTCTGGAAATTAAAAGAAGAAAATTGCTTGCAAATAGAAATTATAGCGAAATAAGCAAAATGATTTAATGACAAAGCCTACTAAAGGTGAACAAAAGATTTGCTTCTGATAGACTAGAATGTCATTAGGAATATCTGCAAAATTGGAGTAATTTCTTAAATTTTAATTGATATTCTTTTAAATGTTTAAATTAAATATCGGAATATCCGCAAGATTAGAGTAATTTCTTGTATCAGTTGACTTGGTTTTCAATGTTTGAATTGAATGTGAAATTAAAAATATGAATTCGCGTGCCTCTCATTCTTCCACGCAGCTTGAAAACTCTTAGCTTCTTTGTTGATAAATTTTTGTATACCATTTTAACCATTGGAGGTAACCGCATTTTCCTAAAATGTATGCTTTCATATGAAGATGATAAAATAATACCTTCTTATAATTTCCTCAAAATGCTGGACATTAGGAGTATGTAGGCAACATATTTAAGGTGTTGTACCCTAATTATTATTCGTGAAATAAATTACTACAGGGTGGGCCATAAGGGTGTTGGCGGTTTAAATATTCAATTAAAAAAAACTACGAAACATAAAAAAAATATATTTGTATTTTTAAAAAGTAGAAGCATGGGAATTTTTAAGACTTAAAAAAATAATGTTGTCCAAATGGCTTCCCTCGGCTGCTTGACACTCTTGGAACCGAAGTCGCATATTTTGGAAAACCCGTTGAAAAGTTGTTCTTTAAATTGGTCGGATTATTCTCGTAGACTACCGATTTTAGGTAACCCCATTAAAAATAATCGCATGGCGAGAGATCGGGGCTACGTGGGGGCTATTCAATATCCCCCCTTTTCGAAATGAGTTTTCCAGGAAAAACATTTTTCAGCAGCTCTATGGATACCCTAGCCGTATGACATGTGGCCCCATCCTATCGAAACCACATCCTCGAGGTATTGGCTTGAAGTTCTTGCAAAGCTGGCACCAAAAAGTCTGCTAGCATGTTGCAATAATTGTTCGCTCTAACCGTCATCGCATGCCCTCTTTCGTCCTCAAAAAAGTATGGTCCAATAATACCGGTTGACGTTATCCCAGCCCACACGACAAGCTTAGGGCTGTGAAGTGGACGTTCATGCAAGCGTCGGAGATTAGTTTCGGACCAGAACCGACAATTTTGCTTGTTCACATGGCCATTAAGGTGAAAATTGGCCTCATCACTAAAAACCACGTTGTTGAAATTGTTGAACCGCTCTAGCATCAAATTGACAAAGTTAAGTCGGTTATTGGCATCATCGGGTTTTAATTCTTGGACTATCTGAATCTTATAAGCCTTCAAATACAAATCACGTTTCAAAATTCGTCGTAAAGATGTTCTTTTGACATCCAAAGACTGACTTCTCTTACGTGTTGACTGTTGCGGATTTCGCTGAACTGAAACACGAACACGCTCCACAATGTCGGCTGATCTTGCAGAAACTGGGCGACCACGAACCGTAATTGGTACTGTGTAGCCGGTTGTTTCGAACATTCTGATCCATTTTCGTATCACATTGGCGCTTGGAACTTCACTTAAATCGTGTAAACCGTATTCATGCCGATACAAACGTCGTGCAGTAATCACTGATTTATTGTTTTCGTAATACGCTCGGACACAAAATGCACGCTGCACTCCCGTGTACGACTCCATGGCGACTAAATTTCGAGGAAGCGGCGCAGCGAACAACATATCCCCACGCCACCCCGCGCCGTGCGTTACCGAGAAATTGAAGAATTAAATTGCCAACACTCATATGGCCCACCCTGTATAAGTTTAAGAGTATTAAATTTAAACAATGCGAAAGATTATCTAAGGATAACACATTTTTCAGAAAAGAATGCGACAACGAATGACAAAATATTTAATTTACTCGTATACTGAAATAAATTTCAAATCAATTTGTCATATCTCCATTTAAGATAAGTCGTTACATTATAGGCAATGTGTTAAATGTTGCCAGAATTGTACAAATTTACTGAATATAAAATTTGAAAGATTGTCAAATTTAATTCACATTTCTCCTATCTTTACTTCTATACAAATTAGTGCTAGCAGTTATTAATATGTCTTCAATAAATTGCGGTAAATTTAATATTTGTCTGCCTTGAAAATAAACAAAAACTAGAAAAACTGTCCCATAATTAGGTGCTAGAAATTAAATTTATTATTTTATTTTATTATTATGTTATTTTATTTTATGTTATTTTATTTCAAATATATATGTTGGCTAATATTTTATAATATTATAACGGTTTTTGCGGAAAAATGTAAAAACGCCCTGCAACGTCGCTGTTGCGTTTAATGCATAAAACACTCTTTTGTAATTTAGTAATTTTTCCATCATCCCCTTTGTTTGTTATATGATAATCCGAAATAAATTCCTTTAGTCTCTATCTTGTAACACATCTATCAATAAGTCCCGGGATTAGCATATACGAGTTGTATTCAAAAACTAAGGTTAATTTTAAAATTTCGCGGGCTACGTACGAGTTCATTTGACTTTCGATTATTACTTTTTTATGTTGGTACACTCGTCTCGAAGACATGTTGAGGGTTTTATCCACATAGCACGTTTGGCTTGTTTGTGAGAGGCATAAATAAGACAAGTGTTTTGGGAGTTCGGCGATTTTCTGCTATCAAAAAAAATGGATCAAAGAAGTTGCATCAAATTTTGTGTAAAAAAAGGAATTAAGTGCTCAGAAACACTTGAAATGTTGACAATGGCATACTCTGAGTCAAAAAAATGTTTACAAGAGGTAAAAGCTTTTCACAGAAGGTCGAAAAGATATGAATGACGACGCTAGCTCTGGACACCCCAGCACAACAACAACCGATGAAAATGTTGAGAAGGTGAAGAAAATTGTTATGAAGAATCGTCGAATCACAATTAGAGATGTTGCTGAGGATGTCAGCTTTTCACAGAATGTCGAGAAGATATGAATGACGACGCTTGCTCTGGAAGCTCCAGCACAACAACAACCGATGAAATTGTTGAGAAAGTGAAGTAAATTGTTATGAAGAATTGTTGAATCACAATTAGAGATGTTGCTGAGGATGTCGGCATATCGATTGGCTTATGCCATGCAATCTTTTCGGAAATTTTGGGCATGAAGAGTGTAGCAGCGAAGTTCGTTCTAAAATTGCTGAATTTTGACCAAAAACGTCGCATGAACATCGTTCAGGAATTGTTGAATGGCGTCAACGATGATACAGATTTGATTTAAAGAGTCATAACTGGTGACGAATCATAGGAATATGGTTATGACATCGAAACCAAAATCCAATCGTCCCAATGGAAGAGTCCAGGGGAGCCAAAACCAAAACAAAGCACGCCAAGTTCGATCAAATGTCAAGGTTTTGCTTACTTTTCTTCGATTACCATGGCGCAGTGAATCAAGAGTTTTTACCACAAGGCCGTACGGTAAATAAGGAGTATTATCTTGAAGTTATGCGCCGTTTGCGTGAAGCAATACGAAAAAACGCCCGGAATTGTAGAAAAAAATTTATGGCTTTTACATCATGATAATGCACCTGCTCACTCATCTTTGCTTGTGAGCAATTTTTTGACCAAAAGCAACACTGTTATCATGTCTCAGCCACCGCATTCACCAGATTTGGCCCCCGGCGACTTTTTCCTGTTCCCAAGATTGAAGAGACCCATGAAAGGGCGTCGTTTTGCGACCATTGAGGAGATAAAAACCGAATCGTTGAGAGAGCCCGAGAACATACCAAAAAGTGTATATCAGAACTGCTTTGAGGATTGGAAAAAAAAAACGCTGGCACAAGTGTATCGTATCTGAGTGGGACTACTTTGAAGGAGATAAAGTAAAAATTGATGAATAAATAAATATTTTCTGAGAAAAACGAAAATTCACCTTGTTTTTGAACACATCTCGTTTATGTAGCCGCAAACGGAAAGTCTATGCTGCTTTTAGAAACAGGCAACCCCAAAATTTTATGTCATTCCATTTACTTGTGTTAAAAGTTATAGTATTTTAATTTTTACTTGTTTTGGAATGACACGAATTTCGTAAATTGATTAAAGATTCTTCTTTGATATTGAGAAAAACACTGTTCAAACTTACCAGTGTCTTCAAAAACATTACGGCAACTCTTTTTTGGGTGGGAAAACTTTTCCGACAGGAGAATACGTGAATGATGGAAAAATACGATATGCTCAAAACGATGTAAATTCCATTCAATTTGAATACAATTTGCTCCCAAAAAACATTATTGCCATTCATTTGGTGGACTTTCGTCATATTTGTAAGAATATGGAAAAAACATGAAATAGATGAAAACATAAAATGTGCTTCAGTCGATCTCTGGCGGTTGGTCGCAGCTGATGGGAGATGGGGGTACGGATTTGCGTATTAATACGTTCTGTTGACGTAATTTTTTACATACTTGAAAATTGGGTATTCCCTTAATTAGCCTGCACTCTTCAAAGACATCATTATTAGTTGGGAAAGATTTCTATCAAACAAAATTTATTTTCACTCAAAGTACAAATCTTTATCTGGCTCTCTGTAAACCATTATCCACTAGGTTTTTATCCAGGGAGAAATAAGTTCTCTTGTAACTTTCCTTTCTCTATGGATCGGTTTGGGGGAATTTAAAACAGATACGAATAAAATGATGACAAGCGTAAGTTCCAAATATCCTCTAAGTGTAATGGGAGCGGCACCGTGAAAAGTGGTAGGCTCTGGAAAAGATATCAATCATGTTGGAAAAATTTTGCACTTACAGCTGTGGCTCTAATTTTTGATCGGGTTGCTCTTAAAACAGATACAAAGACAAGCGTTGTAACAAAAACCTTAGTTATGATTTTCAGGTCTTTTTTCTATAGTTTTTGCAATAAAAATGCTAAGAAGGCCCATTTAGTTTGAAAGACATATAAGTTGGTCGAGTAACATATTAACATACTTATTAAATGGGAAGAGAGGCTTATAGTTTCATCATTGGCCGCTGCTAATGGTATACTTGGGGGAAACCGTTGAATAAGGAATTCCTCACAGCATATTAATTCTGATTTGAACTTTTTAGAAATTAGGTAAAAAGTAATCTGAGAGCAACCTAAGCTAGATGAATCGAGGTATTTGAACATATGTAAAATATTTAAATGGCAATAAAGTATTTGATTAATTGTTGATCGCCATGAAGCTTTACAATTAAGGCACTCTAATCAAAGGCAATATAAAAAATGATCAAAAAGTAAATAAATAAAAAGCCCAAAAGTAGGATTATTCACATGCTACAAAGTATGTTTGTCGTTTAGGGGAATATAAAATTGGCAAATATATTTAAAATATAACATATACCTATAGTAAAAATAAATCGATTATTGTTTCAGCAAACGGCCTTAGTATTCGTTATTTCGCGCCAAATAAATGCATTCTGGTTACGATAGATGGCGTTAGAAAGACATGTTTTCGCACTTGAAAAAAAATACTCAAACTATTTTATGATTGCTTGACTCGGTATTTTTTGAACGAGAGTAAATGATGGACACCAGTAAAGAGAAAAACGCCAAATTTTACACTTTACCTTATGCAAAGGCTGGAAATGTGAACAGTGCTTACGGTTCTAATACTGTAATTTTTGTTTCACAGAAATCCTCATCGAATTTCCAATTGTGAATCACTGATGACTCGCGACAAAATCGTCCCGGCGCAAAAGCTTGTCAAGCCATGATTGATGATTATGAAGGTTTTACTCTATGTTTGGTGGTATTGACAGAGATTCATCTACTATGAGCTGCTCTGCTACACGCAAACTCTTAGCTTGGACATTTACCATCAGGAATTCGACCAGACTGAAGGAAGAAATTGCCCAGAAACGGCCAGTTCTGGCCAACTGATGTGAAGGTTTTACATGAGTCTTGCTGAAAAGCTTTACCCATGGTGTGCCACCACACAGGTGCCGTTTCTAATTACATGCTTTTTCTTGGTTATGTGTTCTTTCTTTCTTCAGGTGACGGCCGGCACTCCTTTGGTGTACTCGCACTAATCCCGGAGGATTAGTTAGACTACCAGAGATTGGAAGTAGGTCCCTTGGAAAAGCTTCCTCAGGTCCCACCCCCGCACTCAGCCAAAGTACCTTTGTAGTCACTTGGTATGAAGTGAACTACCTCCCGGGTACGAGATGATGTATCTAGGAAAATCTCGGATAGATATGAACAGTGTTTTCCAAGCCGATGCCTTCCTTCACCAACGCTTGAGCAACACAAAAGCACTGAAAATACTTGTTCGGGCAACCACAGCCAGCACGATGCTCCCACTAGGGGTCCTACACCATTGACCAGGAAGGAACAATGTTCCTTGGGCACCTGGTCACCCGTGCTACGAGAAGAGAAGAACCCTCTGGTCTGGGTTTCGCAGACAAGCTACTCCAGTTTTGCTTTATCATACCTCGCATGGAACTGGTAATCCATAATAATACGGCATAGATTTTCAATGTCCGAGGAGAGAATATCAACACAGCAAAAGCAAAGTATACCATGCTCCTATCATAGTTCATTAACCAGATCTCTCTGATCATACAACTATATTTACGGAAAAGATAAATCTTCTGATACCTCCCGACGGCTTCTCTATGTCGCACTTATTGCCAGGATGTGTCTTGTTTAACTATGACTCTCCCCTTTACTTGGTTTTCGAAAAACGAGTTCCAAGATCAGTTTGATATCATATTATAGGTGAATCCCAAGACATAATCCACCTTTCCCTAGGGCGCCTGGCACAAAGCCACACTACTTTGTTTATTCGCAAGCATCATACCCTTTGCCTGCTTAATTACAGGATCAGGTAGAGAGGCCTGCGTTCTAGGGGTAAGCGGTATAAAGCATCCTACGAAACACCCGCCTACCCCTAAGCCAGATCTGGCCAATAGGAGAGGAATCGCGTTCCGTTAGGACAACGCCAGGCGACACAAATCAGTAGTGACATCCTAGAAACTGCAGGAGTTTGGTTGGCGGTTCAAATACGTCCCTCTTATGGTCTATAAACCACCAAATTCTGATTTTAATTAACAAATAGATGACATAATTCTTGAAAAAAATTCTTGACAAATTTTCGTTTTTCAACCTGAGTATGGCCAACTTCTCTCCAAATGAGTATGCACTTTGTCAAATTTCTAACTTGTTCAGTCCACGTAAACTTTCAGCGTATTAAGTCAAACGATGAGACTTTTATTATGGAAGGATTTTTCGACACAGGTGGTAAAACCGGTATATATTCCTACGACGATAAAAATATATGCATTTTAATGGGTCTCAATTGATTTGTTACAGATGGAATGACACATTCCCCATCTTATGACGGTGCGTGCAATGACTTAAACTTATTTATGTCCTGCACCAGATTGTCAACCTGCTGTTCTGCTGATATTTGCAATACCCACAAACATCGGAGTTACACTAAGCCAAATGTATACCGATCGACTTAGTATCAGTGTCTATTTGTCCGTCAAAAAGTACAAATCGCAATGTTTGACGGATTTTTACAGAAAAAAGAATACATACGTTTTGTTTAGGTCAGGAAAATTGGTCATATCGTCCCGTCTTTTGATGTAACCCATTTATAAACATGGCGTCCAAGCGGTAGTTTTCATCAGATTTTAGTTACATTTAGTAACTGTTTTGTGTCTGAACGATAAATGAAATTTGTTTAAAAAAGGCCGTAGCGGCCTATGTTTTTTAATACAGGGTGGCGCAATAGAAGGTGCATATTGAAAAAATAGATTAAAAAATAAATACAAAAGGAATGGTTAAAATAAATCTAAGGCATTGTAGAGTAATAAAAGAAGTTTATTTTTTAAAAATAACATCATGTAAATGGTGACCCTCTCTACGACGGCACTCCTCTAGCCGCAAACGAAAATTATTGAAAACTTTCTTCAGTATTACTGGTGTAATGGCTGCCATTTCACCACGGATATTCTCCTTGAGCTGAACGATGTTTCTTGGATTATTACTGTAGACTTTGTGTTTGAGGTATCCCCACAAAAAAAGTCAAGAGGCGTCAAGTCTGGACTACGTGGGGGCCATGGGATATCACCTCTTTTCAAAATCAGTCTGCCAGGGAACATCTGCTTCACCACCGCCATGGAGTCATTTGATGTGTGACAGGTAGCTCCATCTTGTTGGAACCAAGTTCTGGAATTCACTATTCTTGAACTTTCAATTTCTGGAGCCAAAAATCCGTCCGCCAACTCAACATAGCGTTCCGTATTAACCGTGACGTTTTGGCCCGCGCATTTTCGAAGAAAAAAGGACCAATTATTCCTCTGCCAGAGATTGCTGCCCATACTGTCACTTTAGGATTATGCAATGGTTTCTGGTGTTTGATTTTGGGATTTTCACTGTTCCAGTAACGACAATTTTGACGGTTTACGAACCCATTCATAAGGAAATGAGCCTCGTCAGAGAAAAGGATATTGTCAAAATTGGAAAATCGATTAAGCATTTCATTAACAAATGCGAGCCTTGCTATGAAGTCAGACTCTTTCAATTCTTGTGTTAGTTGCAGCTCACATACATGCAGTTTAAGATCCAATGTTAAAATTCGTTGCAAACTTCGTCGCGATAATTGTAAGACAGACGATCTCTTGCGAGTCGACATTTGTGGATTTCCTCGTACTGACTCCATAACTCTCTCAACATTGTCTTCGGTCCTAGATGTTCTTGGGCGACCATTTGCTTGTGGTTTAAATGTAGAACCGGTCTCTTCAAAACGCTTTACCCACATTTTAATTAAATTAGCACTCGGAGCTTCACTAAT
>JAHXMU010000232.1:2573974-2597969 GCA_019455685.1 Philornis downsi
ATTAGCAAATGCGAGCCTTGCTATGAAGTCAGACTCTTTCAATTCTTGTGTTAATTGCAGCTTATATGGATGCAGTTTAAGATCCAATGCTAAAATTCGTTGCAAACTTCGTCGCGATACTTGTAAGACAGACGATCTCTTGCGAGTCGACATTTGTGGATTTCCTCGTACTGACTCCATAACTCTCTCAACATTGTCTTCGGTCCTAGATGTTCTTGGTCGACCATTTGCTTGTGGCTTAAATGTCGAACCGGTCTCTTCAAAACGCTTTACCCATATTTTAATTAAATTAGGACTCGGAGCTTCACTAATTCGCCGTAGTCCATATTCAGCACAATATAGTCGCCTAGTAGCAATATATGAACGAGAGTTCTCGTAAAATGCGCGCATGCAAAATGCGCGACGCTTCCCGTCGAAGTGATTCATAGCGACTAAAACTCCATAAGCCCGCCAACCCAACGATGTGGGCACCCCCCCGCGCCTTTTCTACCCCGCAAAAAAAGGTGATGCAATATGCACGTTCTATTGCGCCACCCTGTATATTACTTGCATAAATCACGTTTGCTGTCAGAATCGACCATATCTATCGCACACGATTTGCCTCAGATAGGCACACATTTTGTTGAAAATATGTCATATCGTAGCATATTTCGATTTAGTTTCCATACAAATGGATCACCCAAGTTTGATTTTATTGCTTCCAAAATCCATAATTTCCATCGGAATTCGACACACATTTGATGCATATATTTCATTTAAGATAAAGGAAGGCTTTCTTAAAAATAACCCATATATTCGTATGTCCATATTTTGATCTATTTTATGTAAATGCCCAATATTTTTAAACTCTACGTTTAGTTTTCATCGCAATTTTGCCAAATTATGCTTATATCTCAATTTGCGTTCCATACTAATTCTGAAATTGTTGTTTCGACTCCACTGTTGTAGGGTGTTTTACAACTTTACACTTTCCCACCTGCTTTCATATGCAATTTAATATGGTGAACATACGATCGTTGATAAATTGGCAGCAAAGAAAGTTACAGAATTTTGAGATTTGGCCATCTTCCACACCACTGTGCGTTCTCGATTTGCAAAGGAAAAGAAAAAAAAACGGAGCCTGAACTTCTTTCTACAGTCTCTCGTTATGCATTTGAAAAATGTCAATGTAAATTCCCATCACATGCTTTAAAGCATTGAGACGTGATTCCCTGCTGGCCATAGGCCTTCCTCTGCTTCAAATTGTCCCCAGCACCCTGGATATTGTTGTTGCTGTTACTGCTACTGCTGTGGCCACCAACCACCCAATGTTACTCAATATGTTCCTCACAGAATCAGCTCCTAAATTGATTCGTGTGATATAAATCGATCGTATTCTCACTCTCATCATTGGCATGTCGCATACATGGAGCCATCCCCGATTCCGTCATAACAAATGAACAGGAAACAGATCAAGCTCTCCGTGCATATAAACACACACACACATGCACACACACATTCGGTCGTTGGCCGTTGCTCGGCATTGTCGCGGTGTCCAATTTTTATTGGCATACGATGGATCTCGGTTTGCATGACTCTGGTTTTTTTGTTTGTACATTTGTGGCTCCATCTCCAGCTCCAGTAACAACTATTTGTTATTCCATGCATGCGCCTGTCAAAATATGCATGATGGAATTATGACAGATCATCATTATAGTGATGATATATGAGCAGAAATTATCAACTGTGGGCCACCACAACCTCCGTCAGGCCTGCGAAGAAAAACCCAACTATGGAAAACGTAGCAGAGGACAGAAAAAACCATGATGATGATGATGGGTTCTTGACAAACAAGTTGGAAAATATTTAATGAATTGGTTACTACATATTGATGTTTAGTTATGGTATGGAGCCACAACAACATCAGCGATGACAACAACGACAACGCGATTGGAAGACGTATTCATAAGATGGCAGAGACATGAAGCTATGGATGCCATCCTTGGCATTGCATGTAATGCAATTATGTGAAATTGTATACTTGATCTGTGTGAATATTTGGTCGAAGAGATTTCCGAAACGCAGCCAGCAGGCGCTTCTTGTGTAACCAATGCGAAGTAAAATATATGTAGTACTCGTATAACATCAGTGGCAATAAGTTGTCTATATATTTTTTGATTCTATGGAGCCGGGAATTGAGTTCGGAACGATATTATATCTGGGCGGGAGCCAATGTTTGTGAAAAATGTGAGATTTTGTTGTTAACAATTTTTAAAGATGACTCGCTTTTCTACTTTTGGGAATTTCCGAACTTAACTGAAATCATACGGGGAGCTAAGAGGAACCGATCAGATCAAATTTTATATGCATCGATGATAATGAATAAAGGGCAACTTTAAGGAGAAAGTGGTAGAAATGCAAAAAATGGGCGTTATGTTGTAACATTCCATGGCCATTAACAACTTGGCTATCTGTTGATGTAACATGAGAAGTCTACGTGATACCAGCATAGACTTGAATCACCCATGATTGCAGCTAAGGCATGTGTGAGACTTCCAAATAGTCAAAGCCTACATTAACCAAATATATTAATTAATATAGAAAGGTTCCCCTAATCCTGATGAGCCAGGCACTCAGTGAAAATATATTTCATATTCGACAACAGCGCAAAATCCATAAGCGAATAAGAAAATCCCCGATAAGTCCTGATATCGTCAGGAATGCCGCATTGCATGTGAGCAAAAAGATGCAACTATGCTGCCAATTGTAGCGCTTTCTATGAAGAAACGTAATGAGGAACAAAATCGAAGACAGACCTAGTTTTTAAGCGAAAGGAACGGTGGACTAAAAGATGTGGGCAAAGTGCTAAAATTATGTGACAGATCTCCCCTGTTTTATAGAAATTGACAGGTTTTTAAGCGAAAAAAACGGTAAAGGAAAAAATGCGAGGATAGTGTTAAAGCTTGAATATTCTAACATAATACAAAATGATAAAATTATCCAACAGAGCTCGCCTGTGGTACGGACAATGATATGCAGAATGTGCTGCAATAATGAAGATAACACCTCTATTAGCTGCTGGTTCGTGAAGGCACCGCAAATAGAGAAATCATGCCAATTATTGAAAATGACATAACTATATTATAATTGGTATTACTCAACATTGAGCCAAAACGAAACACCTTAGGAATGTTAAAACTTAAGAACATTACTGCGAATCATGACAAGCTGCCGGACGGCCATTGACGATCAACCAATGGTCGGTCTAATACTCGTACATGCGATTATGCACTGTGTATTACGTCCTTTGTTCAAAAAAGTCGATCCAATTGTAAGTATCAACGATCACGATATCATTCTTTTAAACATAGCCAAGGTGAATCCGCCGAGTTTGATTTGTGGACGACTAACTGATAAATGTGGAAAAGAACCGTCCAGTTCATTTACTTTTAAATGGCACCGACGTGGGAGTGTTTCTTAAAAATATTAAAAAATATGCGTTTTCTTAAATTTATCTAAATGTGCTTCCAAGATCCTTCCCTTCAAATATGCGCTGCATGGAAGCTAAATAATTAATCTTTATTTACATTTGAAGAAAAAAGCCTTGCAAGCTCATTTAGATAAATCCAAGAAATCCACAACTAAAAACACAAAATGGCTGATAAAACTATTTATATGATAATGGGTGTTATGTCGATAGTTTCAGTAGATAATTTATTGAAAAGGACATCTAGGACTGTATATTATGTATATTATGTAACACGATGTCCTGATACGTCCCCTATTAGCATTATACTATGTTATGAACTCATCATCAGATAGTCAAAATTAGAATCATATCGTACAGCAATGAGATTGAATTAGATTTATTTGCAAAGTTTGTATGAATGAATCCATAGATCAATGGGTCCAATAGCTATCATTAAAATATAAAAACTAATCTTGGTTCTTTCACGTGTAAGACCTGTAGTACCCAAATGTGTTCGTTTATGTGTGATATTTAAGGCAACTGAAAATAGGTTACATTCGTTCTCGTTTTGACCCTGCTGCTTTCATTAGATCAAGCTTCATATCTTTTATTTTTACAGAGTGTAAAAATCATAATTATAAATCGATTCGAATATGGTGAGATTAATTCAACTGATAAACCTGTCTAAACTTCAATACTTTACGCATAATTTTAAGATTATATGTATTTGAATCTACCATTGGTATTCTAAATTTGTATTAAAACTAACCTTTTTTTTGGCACATTAAAATGTACTTTTGTATAGATATCATTGTGAATGAATTCGAACTTTTGCCCATGAAATGAGTACCTAACCCCATTGAGTACTAAATTTAATTGAATTGTAATAGATAAAATTAACTATTAAACTTAACTATTAAAATTAACTATTAACTTTCGGAAATTCTGTAATGAGAACAAAATTTCTTATAAATCAGATCCCAACTGGTAAGCACAACTCTTTGCCTTGATAAACCTCCTTCAATTTGGCACTAAATCTCATTTTTTATAAATCGCCACTTGTAATTTCTTTACGATCAATTTGATTGCAGATAATTTCACATGACAGTGACAGTATGATATAATTACAAGTTTCAATTTTCAGTTATCTGATAGAAACCAACTGAGTAGTTGGTTTTCCTAACGATCATCCCTATTGGATAAATCGCAATACAGTCAAACATTTTAATTACACAAGTAGAACGAGAGAGGTATCAGATTGATTACAGGATTCTCCTCTACTTCCCTTGCCTTTATATTAATCATCTCTATCAACTCATCACCATCTCTGTACATGGCCCTTCGAGCCGAATTAGGTGAAGTTGTTTCATAGCTTCTCCTTTAAGGTCTATGGGTCACAGTTATGATGCAAATCGTTAGAAATTTTGTAAATTGGATGGAATAGTTGAACCAGCTATTAAGACGGTTGAAAACGAAACATACTAGTAAAGGTTCGCATAGCTGCCATAGGAAAACAGTTGCCAAAGCAACTTCGATGTCTAACACATATTTCAACCGTGCCAAAAAAAATTCCGTAATTCAAATTTACAATGGAACATACGAATCCAATAAAGGCTGGTTGAAAAAAAATTCAGAGCACTTTTCTTTAAATTGTTATTATATAATTAATATTCTATACATGTTGCTGTAAAATAATAAGTGTTTCAAAGAGTTCGATAATGTGAGTGTTTTATTAAAAATAATGCTTAGATTTCCCTACACTAATACCATTTCTACTTTTTTGGTATTAATAACAATTTCACAATCAAATATTTGTTTCATTTGTTTGGGTCTTATTTCTAAGCACTTAGATTTGGAAGGATTAAGGCAGAGACAATTTGCTGTTGCCGAGTTATGTATATGGTTTAAATCTTCAATGAGTTTACCTATACAACTGGATATTTGTTTTAAACAACAACCTATATAAATTTGTACATCATCAAAGTATAAATGTTAATCATAGCAGCTTAAAAGATTCAGAAGGTCATTGATGTACATTGTGGATTAATTGTGGATCAAGTAATTAATTGTGGATCAAGTATTGATCCTTGATTCTTTTGTGATTCTAAACGTTTGCATCAAACTTTAGTTATAAATTACCACCTATTTTCAATAACAAAGTACGAATATTAGGTGATTCCGTAAATTCTAAACAAACACCAAAGTTGCAGTTATCATGCACAGGAATATCGTTTTTTTTTTTTTTTTTTTTTTTTTTAAACCAGCATGTATGATATAATAAATAATAGGTAAAATATGAATGTAATTTTTTGGTAAATTTTTTAAATGCCCAAATTTTTTTATTTCAATGTTTTTAAATAAACGTTTTCGATTTTGATTCGTACACCGAAATAAAAAAAAGGGGTCATCTTTTTTCTTGTTTCATTTGGAAATTTTCAATTCATAAATCAAACAAAAATGGCCGCCAAAATTTCTGAGTGAAAATGTATTTTAAACAACTTTACCTTACGCTTTAGATTCTTTTTTCTGCCAAGAAATGAAAATAACATAAAGTTTTTCAGTTCGGATTCAGAAACGAAATCACATAGAGCAAAAGTTTTGTTTCGCATCAAGAAATTGCTTCAACACATTTTGACAGACATACTGAATTAATGTGAGTTTGTAGTTTCGTTTCATGCATGCAACGAATAAAAGTTAAAAATTTGTAGAAGGATCAAATTTTTGACGTTCTGCTTAATAATGCAGAGTTACCCACTTTTTGGTTTCAAAACCGCCTGTCTGGCAAGGCTGTCAGCTGTTAAATATCTGTCATCAGAAGTGTTATTTGCTTAGTGAAAAGCTTGCCATTTACATATATGAATCGTTTAACAACTGAAGAATGCGTAAAAGTGGTTAAAACTTACTACAAAAGTGGTGATACAACTAACGTGGGTACTTTTCGTGCATTACGATGTGGTTATGGTCGTCATAATCGACATACTGAGCAGGAATTTGATAAGATTATAAAGAAATTTAAAATGATTGGAAGTGTTACAGATGTGTTACGCACTGCCACAAAGATCGCTTCTGTTAGTGAGAGTGTCGGATAATCCAAATTTCAATTCATAGCGCTGCCCGTATAATGACCGACTTTTTTTCACCAGCAATTGTTACGTTATCGCAGAGATACCGCCTAAAATGTGAGAAAACGTGGTCGAAAACTACCTCAAAAGGATCTACTTCTGCAAAAAATCCATTAGCGGTCATTTAAATGACATTGTATTTCGTACATAATGACAAGGTCCAAGCGATATAATGAAATAAAAGTTTCATCAAAATCATAGCTTTCTGTGTGTTTTATTTAACATTATTTTGGAACCGAAAAAGTGGGTTATCCGGTATTACAAAATCAAAACCGAAACAAAACTGAACTTTCGTAAAGTTTTAAAAAAAATCAGGTGAAACCATGACCGAGTTATGTATTCTTGTAAAGCCTGCACGTCTTTGCAGGATGACATTGATGATGATAGTATGATTGGCCAGCAAACAGATAATATCATTAGCTATTTAGGACACATAGTGAAAACGCTTTTACTTGACCAAAAAAAAGTTAAACTTTGCCAGACATTTATCTTACTTGTCCTGTTGCTCAACGTAGAATCCTGGATAACGACACTGGCGGATGAAATAATGCAGTTGCGGAGATTATAGACATAGTATGAATATTGAGTTGCATGTGCTGTATAATGGCATCGACATTGATAAGCGCAATAAAAACGATGTATAGGCTGGGCCATGTTCTGCCGACGAAATCAAATACTCCAGAGTGTAAAGTTTTCGAGAAAGAACTCGATGAACATAAGAGAAGAGTTGGTTAAACTCTGTTGGAGGGACCAGAATTTTGAAACAGTGTCAAAAATTACTGTGATGCATTGGATTAGGAGCATAGAAGATCAAAGCATTTGGGATTCTTTTCCACTCGCGGCGCGTACTACTTAAAGATATCTATTCTAGCCGCCATCTGAGCTGAGGATGTTTTCGCCATGCCCATTCACTTTACATTGAAATGCAAATCGTTGTGACACACTGAGTCTCAATCTATATTTTAGTGTATCTAATCTTCGGTCTTATCCACTTTCCATACCTCCATTTAATCCATCTCTCGACAAAAATCATTAACGTGAATGATTTAAGGATTAAAAATTATCGAATAGCACATATGACAAATTATATAAATATCATTTTGAAAATCATTCTACTATTTTTTAAACCCACTGTTGAAACAATTTCTAGTATTTCCCCTATAACGGTTAACAAAAAAAAAGATACTTTTGTAGCTTTTAAGTGGCGTCTAATCTGCTATAAATTTTATTATCTTCAAACAGAAACATTGTACTAACAGGCAATTAGTTATGGGGTCTGTGTGTTTTTAGTAGCATCTGAACAAGACAATGGAATTTTAACACGAACTGAAAAATATGGTACATACAATATCATGATTAAGTATAATTATTATTTTTCTATATACAAGAGAATCAAATTGGTAAAACTAATAATATAGAATGCAAGCAATTGTTTTCAGTGCACACATAGCAGCCGAGTGAATGACCTACGAAAACTCTCCCATTATCACATATGTAATTTTGTAAACCCTAAAAGCTTATATTAAGTGCCTTCTGGTGATATTTGTACGCTTTCAATGTCTAAAGTCATCGACAAATAGTTTGAATTTCATTCCGTATTGCAACCTAATGATCTAAAAGCAAATAGAATTTCTCAATGCAGTTACTGAATTTTTCCTCGATACTCATTTCATACCCTCCAAAGTAAGCTCCATTGAAATCAATGGATTTCAAAGGTTGTTAAAATCTTCACGATTTGAAAATCGATTTAGGCTCCCTTAGCGAATTTTCCCTCATCGCCTTAATGGTCTAAAAAAGATTTCTTCGGAGATGTAACTTGATTTGTAAGGGCAAGGCATAGCCATAGCTGGTCTTGTCAGATGAATGTTTATCGTTCAAAAGGTCGTTAGCAATAGTTCGATATAAGACGGGACGTGTGCGATGCTCCTTCTGCAACAAATTTACCAAATTCTGCACAAGTGCTGGTCGGCCCCTTTCAGGCACTACTTACACTTTTGTTCTTGTTCGTTATTTATAACTTCACCGGAAGGATTGGTAGTGTACATCATTTGATGTGGCCGAATCTAATGTCAACAAGAAAGGGTTTGCCTTACCAAACATCTTTTAACCAAATGTATTTCAGGAGTTTTTAAGTCGATTCAGCGTTTTTCCGTGTGTCTGGCTGGCTAGCAGGTACACACGAAAATTGCCATAAACATTTAAGAAACCTCTTAAAGCTTGACACAGATAATATTATATTTTTGTCAGATAGTGGTCAGGGAAATGGGGTATATTGATAAGCTACTTCTATTAGCATATGGATTCATAGATTTTCCGAAATTTAATTTTTTCTCTGCGACTTCTAACTCGTATGTTTCAGCAACCTAAATTATTGTCCACTGTATAGCGTTATTCATTTTACTCTGGCAAGGCTGTGAGCTGTTAAATAGCTGTCATCTGAAGTATTATTTATTAAGTGAAATGTTTGCCATTTATGAATATGAATCGAACCGAACAACCGAAGAATGCGTAAAAATTGTTAATACATGATACGAAAGGAGTAATTTAAACGTTGGCTTCCAGTCGAACAAAATTTTCTTCAACGGTGAAGTTCAATTCTCACTAGGTGGTTGAGTTACAAGCAATCGTCGTATATGGGGCTCGGAGAATCCAGAAATGATTGTGGAAAAGCCATTACAACCGGAAAAGTGACTGTTTGGTTTGCATTATGATCTGGGCCGTATTATTCGAAAACTACACTGGAAGAACCTCAAAAAGATCCACTGCTGCAACTAATTCAGTGGCGGCCATTTAAATAACATTGTATTTCGTACATAATGGCAAGTTCCAAGCATTATAATGAAATAAAAGTTTCATCGAAATCACAGTTTTATGTGTGTTTTATTTAACTTTACTATTAAAACCGAAAATTGGATAACCCTATATTCGTTTGTACTGCTAAACAAATATGTGAAAAATCCGACCAATCAATTAAGCCCCTTCTGGCACCTCCCATACCAATGGGTCACATAGATGTGACTACTTTTAGTGTTAAAATTCATTCAACATAAATGCAAATAATACGTAAATGCAAAGGTCACATATTTTGTTAGTCTGCAGTAATTTCAATCGGATTGAGTACACATTAAGCATTTTCTAATGCAAAGTTTGAAAATGAAAATTTGCCTCAATGTCGCACCTCTTCTAGTACGTCTCATACAAACTGACCGAATTATCGAAATTTAATTTTTCTACTGTAATCCTAAATTCATATCATGCTGTTGCCTAAAACTCTATTAGTTGTATCGCATTATAATGCTTAAAAAAAATGTGCTCTCTCTTGTGATTCCCATAGAAATTACATAATTTTTCCCACTACTCCTAGATTTATATCTTTTACACAATTACATCAAATTCAGTACAGATTTAGCTGGCATCAGGCATCCAGTTCCGCGAATAAAAATGGATTGCATGAAGGTATATTTAAGTCAGAACACCTGACTGAAATTTCTGTATATAAAATACCGGATTGTCTTCTGGACGACATACTCGTACCTATTTATCTGAAACATCTAAATCAATTTCTACCAGTGCTGTCAGTTCTGACACAGTATGAACTGGAAATGATATTTATTAATTGGCTTCATAAAGAGCTTTGAATTTATATATAAATAACCATAAAGACACGAAAAAAACTTATATATTCGTCACCATGGATCCACAGTGTCATGGACCACTTACACCACTGAAACCTTTTTGAATGACTACGCCCACAGTGAGGGTGGTAGCATTAAAAAGCTCAAGCACCGAAACACACCTATTGTTGTCGCCTACAAATATATTAAAAAAAAAGGCTTTAC
Source organism: Philornis downsi (assembly GCA_019455685.1). Classification (NCBI taxonomy): domain Eukaryota; kingdom Metazoa; phylum Arthropoda; class Insecta; order Diptera; family Muscidae; genus Philornis; species Philornis downsi. The sequence continues at coordinate 2,584,384 of JAHXMU010000232.1, forward strand.
CTCACACAACAACTCCTATTGCGTATAAATTAGAGTGACCATTCATTACATGTATTGCTCGCCATTAATAAATAAATGGGGAAATCATTGGGAAAGAACCCATTTTGTTGCATTCACTTCTTGCATGAGCATTTTTGCACCTTTGGACCAATTTGTTTCAGATGCTGCAACTGAGGGTCGTAGTAATGTAGGAAATATACCAAATAATCACCATGTAATTAACCGAGTTAAAGCGCCCTATCCATACGCTTTATCAATTTTTCCAGAAAAAAATCGTATACACATATATTTCTTCAAAGGACAACGCAAACATATAACACTCAAAAGAAAGTGTTTCATAACTTTACTGTTTCATAACTTTTTAAATCGCTGGAGCGATGTCCGTCTGTTAGCTGACTTGTTGGTAGACACGATAACTGCCGTAAATCTTTATGAAAGTTCTTAAAACCTCACATGGCCTAACATTTTGCCAGATTGTAGCCGGGGGCTTAAATGGGCTGTAGCAGCCCGATTTTCCGAAATGCAATCATTGCTCGGTAACATCTCATTAGAGCCTGGTCTTCCGCACATTGCATTGATTGATAATTCTTTACAAAATTTTGGAAAATTTTCTTTTGGTACAAAGGACTGTTTAAAACATACGAGTGTATTCTTAAATTTATATCTTTGCACTGACTTCAGTACATTTGGCTCTCGTCATGCATTTAGTGAACTAACTTCCGATTGCTTACCAATGCCTAAATTTGTTGTTAATTGTTTTGCATTATAATGTTTGGTAAAATTTACAAAAATCCTTCCGGTAAATACCAACCACTCATCTCTCCCCCAAAAGCAAATTATTTATTAAAATGTACTGCATTGCCATGCGCGTTAGAATAATACATATATAAATTGATTGATCTGTCCATAATTTCGAAGCGAAGGGCTTCAGAAAGTCATAGTTTTTGATTTTAGTTAGGTTGGAGTACTTTTTGATAAGAACATGGCAAGATATCATGCCCCTTCTGGAATGCAAAAGTTCGTTGGATGCTTCTAGTTCAGGTGGTGAGAACGCCAAGTGTCCCTTTAATAAATCTGAACAGACGCGGGGATGGATGACCAGAATATCGTGCTTATATATACATATATACACACACACACACACACACACATATATATATATATATATATATATATATAGGTATATATATATCTTAGGAGTCTCTGTTGAGTATTTTTATTTGCTACAAACAAAACGGCAAACCTGAGCATAAAAATAATAATAAAAAAGATCTTGTAAGGCTGTGTAAAATCCAGTTCCAAAAGTCTTAGAGGCTATGACAAATGGTCCTTAGTAAATTGTTACATTGTATTGGACATTAAATGAAATTTTAATCAGGGTAAAATAAATATAATTGAGCTCAACATTTTAAGTTTACATCAAAGATTTAATGTTAGATTTAATCTTAATGTTAAAGTTATTTAATGCAGGAAACATTTTTTTTTTCATTTCCTTGTCAAAATAATTCACTTTTTGGCATGGGAAACACTTACAATTTCATACTACTTCATTTGAAATAAGTTTGGAAAAACATCCCTAATTAAAAATTAGAAAAGATCAATGGCAAATACGAATTTTAATTTAATGGTTAGAGGTGAAATTGAGGGTTTACAGTAGAAAATAAAACGTCAAATGCGTATATAATGTACACTATTCTTTTCCCACTATGAGGTTTAATTTTACAATTTCAATTGATATTTTCTCAATGTAAAGTAAAAATTCTCTTTTACATTTTTTGTTTTCTCAATGTCAAATGAAGATTCTCACATTTAACTGACCTTTTCCCAATAACATTCGGAAAGCTGCCCTACTATTTACGAAAATATTGGAAAAAGTAGTCTGGAAAAGACACAAATCTGTCATAATTATACCTCCAGCTGAAGTAATACAGATATATGTATACCATTTGATATGGCAAAGCGTGTAGCAACCAGAACAGAAAGTTTAAATTATTTTTGACAAAATGAGCTCCACAACTTTCTGTATCGATTAAGTTGTGTTAACATGTCTGTCCATCTGCATTTCCGACACGATAAATATCGTGAATATTTAAAAAAGTACTCAAAATTTCATCACGGCCTAAATTATAACAGATTATAACCCGAAATTGTATAATAAGTAGGTCATATAGACCATCCCATTCTGGTATCTCCTACACAAAGTGACCTATTTGCCGAAATTTACTTTTTTCCTATAAATCTTTATTCACAGACTAAGGTAATGTAAATTTTTGTCGATTATTTTACTCTATAATACTTCGCAAAATTTAAGATTATCGGTGCCCTTTTTGGTATCTTTCATGCAAAAGACCAATTTAATCGATAAATTCTTATGTTCATATCTTTAATTCAGTTGCACTACATTCGGTACACGCTAAACATTTACATAAGTTGGATCTGGAATTAAAAATGGATCACAGGGTCAAGCCGTATTGACCGGCTCAGTAAAATGCAATCGATCATCTGTAATTTCTAATGCACATTTGTTAAATTTAGTTGGACGGCATTGCCAAGCCTCTTCTTGCGCCTCTCCTACAAATAGGCCACTTGTTTTCTGGTATCTCCCATACAAATTACCTAATTTAATTCACGTATTTTTAGATTCGTATCTTTAATTCAGTATACTGAAATTCAGTAAAATTTAGGGCTCGCCAAACGTTTAGTAAACTTAGCTTAGTGAACAAAAATGGACTGATTTCCACGATCCTTATGGTGTCACAAACACGATTTGGCCGATTTAGTCAAAATGGCTGAATTTTTCTTTAATTTCTGTAAAAAAAAAGCTTCAATAGTCTAATTTATTCTATATTGTTTTATTCAGAACATCTTCTGGAACATCCCGTACAGTTTTGCACCAACACAAAAGAATGGCGAATGAAGGTCTACGTAAGTCAACCTACTTTGATCGAGATTTCTGTACTGTAATTACCGTTTTAAAAGACCCACTTGGGCGACATATATGGAAAAATGGACAATATAGAACAAATTTTGCCGAAAATTTGTAGATAAAACAAAGTATAATTTCGTATTTTAAAGGTTTAGTAAAAATAATTCCATAATTTTTTTTTTTTTTTTTTTTTTTTTTGTATAGATGGGTTTGGTTTTGGTGAACTAAAAAACGGCTCAGACAGTTTTGTGATTACTTGGCTCAGTGTTTATGTCCCTGATATTGTAACAGACAATCTCGCATTATTTTAATTTCATCGATTCCGTTCAGGTGATTTTGATGGCAAAGATGCACTACGGTCTGAAAGGCCAACTGTCGATAAAATAATGCAAATCGTCAAGTCCGGCCGTCATATTAGTGCTGTTTCAATGGGCCACTTAAATAAGGCTGGAGACAAAAAGAAGCTTGATCTATCGATGCCATTCGAGTTAACGTAAAAAAAAGCAAATCATGGATCGAATTTGTATCTGCGAATCGCTGCTGAATAGCAACAAAACGACCAATTTCTGAAGCGGACGGTGACTGATGATGAAAAGCAGGTTGTGGTCGAAACGCGGTGAGCCCGCAGTAACGCCAGGCAAGCCAGGATTGGCTAACGGGAAGGAATTGTGTGTTTAGTAAGATTGTCAGGGAATCATTTACTATAAGTTGCTCCTTTGTGGCCAAACCTTTAATTCGGATCCACACTGTCAAAAATTGGATAATTTGAAAGACAACAACAGGAGCGAAATTGTGTTCTATTAGGATAACGCCGGGTCATATATTTCAGTAGTGGCTTGCTGGAAGCTCCAGGATGTGGCCCTAAGCGATTTCCGCCTGTTCCTTGCTATAGCAAATGCTGGGGAGAATTTTAAAAATTCATCTCAACAGAAGATTGTGAAAATCGATTGTCCCACGTTTTTGCCAATATGGACGAGAGTTTATATGAGAGAGGCATAACTGAATTTCCTTCAAAACGGCAACAAATTATAGAACAAAAAGGTGCATATCTGACCTAAGTTTTATCGTTCTTACTATGCTAAATAACGCTCCCAATGTCATGCAATAACAATGGATTTTATTAGGTTTAGAACGTCGTGAACGCATGATAGCGGATTCAAGCCCCGATACATCTACCTATCATTCTTTGAGTGGCGGTCACTTCAATGTGCCTAACCAACATTCCGAGTAGTCAAGTAATCGACAAGTCTTGTTAATGCTTCTCAAACTGTAACATTCGGAATCGTCGTTAAACTGTGCACCCTGTTGAATGAGTTTAAAAATAGATTGCGTGTAAGCTCACTGAATGTAAGAACCTCTTCTATATCTCACTAATGAAATTTGTTTAGGTATACAAGAGACGTGACTTTCAATCGAAATATACCGTATTCACTTTCGTCTTTGGCTTGGAATCAAATTAGCGTTCTTGACTTGCTACATTCTTCGGCCTATTTCATCACGCAACATATCGAAAAGTGTAAGTTTCAACATGTACACTCTAGGCGGAGACTCTATTAGGGCCATCTGATAGAGCAATAAAATACTAGCAAGAACTTGAAAAAAAACATATACCTATATCGCATTGATATCGAAAAAGACTTACCTGATTTGCCGACGGATATCCACAATCGATTTGATACGATGCCATGCTGGTCGTTGTTGCTGTTTTTTTCCCCTTAATTTACATGCGAATGTAATTAATACAACTTTGGTAACACTGTTACAAACTGACTGACTACTTGACAGACAATATTGCACAACTGTCAGATTATACGCATCCAAAAAGGTTTTTCACAGATTTTCATTCCCCTTTTTTTGTCACAAGAAGATAGTGAGTGAATAAAGTTCTCACTTATGAATTCTACCGGTTTTTGTTTTGTTTCACATTTTACCAACATTTGTGGTTATATTGCCCACTTACCCGCACTCTGTTTTCTTTTTTTTTTTTTTTTTTTTGATTTTTTGCCGGGAATTTGACACTTTTTTACATTACGAATACCCGAACAAACTGTCACGTTAGATTGACATTAATAAGTCGTTGGGAGGCCTGTACAAGTGACGCTGTCTGCAATAGACAGACTATTTTGCATACGTGCTAACAGAAATAACCGAGAAACTGCGAATAAAATAAGCAAAAGTGTTGACATTTACGTTAGAAACTAAAACCAAAAAGCGAACGGTGTTAAACGATGCGGCAGATGATGAGGGAGACAGGCGGACCGACAGCCAACCATCGTAACGTCTGCCAACGTTGTCATACAACTTAGGAACGAACGTACGTAAGTACACAAATAATAACCTGACACTTGTTTGACGTCTAAAAGGTCACTATTGCGTGGTGCTGCAATGAATACCGAATAACTGTCGGACAGTGTAAAGCGGAGTCTTCATTTCGTTTTAGCTGAATTTTGTGGCCCCTCAAGGTCAGGGTTGAGAATTTTTGAATTTTTTGATTTCAGTTAGGTAATTTGTTAACCCCGCCGCCACGCTCTTTGCACTTGACCGAGAATGTTTTTGTTGACAAATTTCCTCGTTCCTTTGTGCGGTCTTCTACGATATTTTGAATACCGACGGCTGTTTGGATCGTTTTATCGTTTCATTTTGTGGCAGTACATCGCTTGTAATTGGTCTACAGGGCCAAATCCAGTCGCCTTGCGTTCTGGATTGTGTGGTTAGTCCACCTATGACTTCCGGTCTATCTTGTTAAGATTCTCATAAGAAAAGAAGCGGCAGCGAACGGGACATGAGTGGTGTGCGTAAATCCAATTTGACGGTTCGTAATTCGTATTGGATTCGTTTGTTGTTTCTTTTTGGGTTGTTTATTCACTTATTCTCGATTCTAGTTGGGTTTTTGTTAGCTACGACCGCTGCTTGGAAAAAAACTCAAACTTGTTTTGCGTGCCTTCTCTTACGTTGATGCGCGCGAGTTAACGTTCGAGCACAAACTAGTTGCGAGTTGTCGCAAGGTTGAGAGCAACGCCAGCCATGCAACAGAGCAGTCAAGCACTATAATCGTTAGTAGGCACAACAGACAAAACGAAAGGAAACGAGCGAAAAGCTATGGCATGTATTTGGTCTTTTTGTAATGAGAGCCAAGATATGGATGGTTGGCCCAAGTACTCTTAAGTGGGAAAGAGAGCTATATATTACTGAGCGGGTTTGTTGTTGGTGCTTTCTGTTGCGACATTAATCATAAAACTCGTTACTTTATGCTTTACGACCAGCCACCACTCACTGCGATAATGATACAAAGGAGGGGGTTAATTTTTTTTGTTTTGCTTATGCCAGGGACACAAACAAGCAACGCCTTTTTTTCTGACGGAGTAACGAATTTGAGAGCCCACTAGCGCCGCCATGGCATAACACAGCGGCAAGTGCCTGAACTAAATTACTCGCCACTCGTTAACTGACAATAAGTGCGGAAAAAAAAACAAAATACAACTTACTAAATTTTTGTTATTGTTCAACTCTTACCCTTATAGTTGTATCACTTCCTCATCATACTCTTGACAAATTCACTAAGGGAAAAGCTTACTTACACTTTCTTAATGCAATTGGAATTTTCCGCTGAAATTGTTTCTCTTTCAAGGTATTTCCATGAAAAGGGGTAACTTCGGTGTTTTGACTTTGAAAGCTGGAAATGCGTTTTTGGGGAGAGCTCAATTTCCACCATCTTCTTCATATTTGCTTTATTTTTCTAATTGCATTGACGGCATTATTTTGGAAGGCCAGAAAAAAATTCTAATGACATTTTTTTCTTCCTTTGTTTCTTAACACCTTTCGTAGGAACAACAGAAATTAGGCGTGGTTTACTTGTACGCGTTTGCTGGGGGTTTCTTTGGCGTTTATCTTTTGGTTCACCACCTCTTTTTATTTTGAGGCATTCGTTGCTGTTATTGTTGTTGTTTATATACGGTGCAAACGAGCATGTTTAATTATTTGTTGTACAGCAAAATTTGCTGAGAATTTTTAATTAAATTTGTATGCGTTAAATCCAATTATGAGGTGCGTTTCGTAGTTGCGTAGTTTTTATGTTTTCTCTTTTGCTTTTTTTTTTTGGTTACGATGTTTGAGATTAGAGAGGATATTCAGAAATTGCATTGACTGGCAAATTGGGGCAATGACAGTGAATAGGAAATACTGAATGAATATGTGAAGGAATTTATCAGAAAAAAAAATTATTTATTATTCACCGTTTTGTGTATGGCTCACACATGACAGTAGAAAATTATCGTGGCCAACAAAATAAGAATAGTTACAATACGCTAATAATTTTGATTTCATTATTAAACATTATTAGGCAGCGCACAGTACTTCGCCACAAGTACAAAAATGGAATTTTATTTATTTGATTTGTTTACTTTTCGAAACAACTACAGTGGGAAACAATATTTTTTTGTTGTCATCAGAGGGCAATTAATTATGACGGATTAATTGATACAGGGTGGCGCAATAGAACGTGCATATTTAAAAAATAGATTAAAAATAAATACAAACGGTATGGTTAAAATAAATCTAAGGCATTGTAGAGTAATAAATGGAGTTTATTTTTTAAAAATAACATCAAATAAATGGTGACCCTCTCTATAACGGCACTCCTCTAACCGCAAACGAAAATTATTGAAAACTTTCTTCAGTAATACTGGTGTAATGGCTGCCATTTCACCACGAATATTCTCCTTGAGCTGAACGATGTTTCTTGGATTATTACTGTAGACTTTGTGTTTGAGGTATCCCCATAAAAAAAGTCAAAAGGCATCAAGTCTGGACTACGTGGGGGCCATGGGATATCACCTCTTTTCGAAATCAGTCTGCCAGGGAACATCTGCTTCACCACCGCCATGGAGTCATTTGATGTGTGACAGGTAGCTCCATCTTGTTGGAATCAAGTTCTGGAATTCACTATTCTTGAACTTTCAATTTCTGGAGCCAAAAATCCGTCCGACATCTCAACATAGCGTTCCGTATTAACCGTGACGTTTTGGCTCCGGGCATTTTTGAAGACAAAAGGACCATTTATTCCTCTGCCAGAGATTGCTGCCCATACTGTCACTTTAGGACTATGCAATGGTTTCTGGTGTTTGATTTTGGGATTTTCACTGTTCCAGTAACGACAATTTTGATGGTTTACGAACCCATTCATAAGGAAATGAGCCTCGTCAGAGAAAAGGATATTGTCAAAATTGGAAAATCGATTAAGCATTTCATCAGCAAATGCGAGCCTTGCTATGAAGTCAGACTCTTTCAATTCTTGTGTTAATTGCAGCTTATATGGATGCAGTTTAAGATCCAATGCTAAAATTCGTTGCAAACTTCGTCGCGATACTTGTAAGACAGACGATCTCTTGCGAGTCGACATTTGTGGATTTCCTCGTACTGACTCCATAACTCTCTCAACATTGTCTTCGGTGCTAGATGTTCTTGGGCGACCATTTGCTTGTGGTTTAAATGTTGAACCGGTCTCTTGAAAACGCTTTACCCATATTTTAATTAAATTAGCACTCGGAGCTTCACTAATTCGCCGTAGTCCATATTCAGGACAATATAGTCGCCTAGTAGCAATATATGAACGAGAGTTCTCGTAAAATGCGCCCACGCAAAATGCGCGACGCTTCCCGTCGAAGTGGTTCATAGTGACTAAAACTACATGAGCCCGCCAACCCAATAATGTAGGCGCCCCCCGCTCGCGCCTTTTCTACCCCGCAAAAAAAGACGATGCAATGTGCACGTTCTATTGCGCCACCCTGTACAAAAAAAAAACAGCAAAAAAAAATAGTAAAGAAATTTCAATCAAGCGAATTGACTTCCAAACATCTTCCCTTAGGTTTGATCCAGTTTTGTATAATTTGTTCAGCTTTCCATACTAAACAGTTGGCTAATATTCTCAAATAGCGTTAAATCTGTCAAACCTGTTAGTGTGTCGTCGCCTAAAGCAAAAAGTTTCGCAACGTAAAATAGGGACAATTTAGTCAATTTTCATTTGCAGTGCTAAATTAACTAAAAGTTAAATGATTGCTAAATATAGGGTGATTTTCTTAGATTTTAGTTTTTCACATTGGCAGCACTGGTTGGTAATGGCGTCCAAACGTCATCTGTCAAAGTGAAAAGTGTACAGTATACTCTGCCATTTCATCACGGAAAGACTAACAAACGAGCAACGATTGCAAGTCGTTGAAATTTATTATCAAAATTCGTGTGCTGTGACAAATGTGCATTGTTTGATACTACCATTTTATGGTCGTCTTAATCGACCTGCTGAATCAACAATTTGTGCTGTTATCTCCAAATTTCTCACCAAATTTACTTTGTTGGAGAATAATTTTGTCTGTTATCACAACAATTTACTGTTCTGGCTTTTTTTTCGCTGCTTTTGACGCCCACATTTTCCTACATCGCCGAACGAAATGCCTGCAAATTTACTGGAAATTAAAGCTCAGGAAATCGCGGTGAACGTTTTTTAACATAAGAGACTCCATACATATTACTGGTCGTTCTAAAAACGTATGTCGATTCACCCATTCCTTCGCGTATTTATTAGCAGCATGATAGAGCTAGCGCTTTTTGGTTTAGGAGACTAAAATTTAGGAGACTAACGCAGATTAGTTTCGAAATTAGGGGAAATCAAACCTACGGGGAAAAAAACTTGCCTATACGAAGACTGAAGCCACCTCTGGAAAAACATTCTGTTTTTTTTTTTTTGGAATTTGTTCAAAAATATTACCTGATGTTAGTTAACTGAACATAATACGCAATGCGAGAGTATTCGCACAGGAAGAAACGTTCTAACTCACATTTTTTCAACAAATAGCCGTAATTATACGCTTGGTTACACCAAAATACTTAATAATACGAATCTTCATTTTAGCATAGACTCCATATACAACATATGAGAGGAGGACGTTTCTGGCACTGGAGAGGGTGCAATATTCTTTACCCTGCACAAATAATACTCGACAAGATCTCGTATACAAAGAGGTCTATTATAATTATTATTCCTTTTACAGTAACTGTGGTAAAGGCCAGTTGTGAATTTATCAGGCCCAAAGTCATACCGGTAACGTCGAATTAATTACGAAAGAACAGGCTTCAATTTCGCACACATAACGCTCTCGACAAAAAATCATAATTGTTGTAGAGGCTACTGCTAAACACAGGACTAATGTGCAGATAATCAGACATACATTTATTTACTCAGATTGTCTTTAGGTTCTGATGTGTAGCCATTATCAACTTATCGTCAACTGACTGTTCGACCACGAATATTTTGCCTTTCCATTTCGACATTAAAATCCACGTGAATATTTTTAACATCATGGCTTCGGCATCTCATATTGAGCAAAATAATTCATTAAGATTATTGCCTATTTAATTTCGAAGACTTCATGTTAGTCAGTATCATCCTACAAAGCTTCGCGAGAATACCAATCCAGACAGCAAAAGATTTCGTACCATTTTCGCCATATATTACTGTACAGTTTTATGGTTGAAGAAAAGCTGGTATGTGTCAATCCGTTTTTTTAGTCTTCTTCAGAATTTATGGCAGTGTAAATGTCTACTTAGTCGCATATTTAAGAGTACTAAAGCACTAAAATTGTATACTCAGGCTAGACAAAAGTGGATTTATTCTTTAACATTTTTTACTCGACAGAATTTTCAAAGCTTTAGAAAAAAAAAGCTGACGTCGGAGTAATCTGTAGACACCAGAGTTGGTTTTTTAAACACGGGGTATAACACAAACAAATTGCAGTCATTTAGCATGAATTCATAGAGCCAGAAGACGACGCAAACTGATTATCAGCTCATCGCTGCGGGTGTTAAACAGCTTTGCCCCCTCGCCATTGGGACTGGCAATTATGTTGCTTTTAAGCTTTGATATTGATATTCCGATCTCGTTTGTGACTGAGCGTGGCCCGGTGATCAGTAAACGCGTAATTGTTGTTTTCATGATCGCGAGTTCAATTCCCGATGGGGCGGTCACCTCGATGCACCAAACGAACACTTCGAGTAGTCGACTAATCACTAAGTCTCTTCAATTTTTCGTAAACATTGATGTTCGGAATCGTCGGCAAACTGTTCCGTTGAGTGAGTCTAAAAAGCTGGAAAGTCTATTCCATAGTCGGTAACAAAGTGATTTTTTCGCTTGTTATCAGCCGGAGCTACATAGTAACTTATAGACGTATTCTCCAAAATTATAACTCACAGAACTGTTCTCTCTATTATTGCAGCATACTTCGTGTTTCAGTGTGGGTAGGAATCCAGCCCATTAACATAAAATTTATTGTTTTCTTTTTTTGCCTCGGTCCTACAGACGATCGTTCAAACGGACAATTTCCCGATAATTTATAGAAATTTTACCTTTCTTCTGCAATCGCTAAGTCGAACACTGAAGTAACTTAAACTTTTGGTAGCTATAAAGGGTTATTCATTTAGGGGTTTCAAAACTGCTGGTCTGGCAAACTGTTAAACACCTGTCCATTTAAAGGGTTATTTATTTAATGAAAGGTTTGCAATTTACGAATATGGATCGTTTAACAACCAAAGGACTCTTAAAAATAGTCAAAATTTACAACAAAAGTGGTGATTCAAACGTGGGCAATTTTCGCGTATCACGGAGTGATTATGGTCGTCACCTACTGTGCCAGGATTTGGGAAAATTATAAAGAAATTTTGAAGTGATTGGAATCTTTACAGATGAGGTCAGGTCTGTGCATCATTGCAATGTACGCATTGTCGAAAATATCACTTCCGTTAGTGAAATTGTGATGGATAATTCGAATTCAACGGCGTTCTTAACAATTGGGCCTACCTTACGGCTCATTATGGTGTATTTTACATTTTTGTTCCTCCATCCATATAGAGTGGAACTCACGCAACAATTAAAGCAGGCTGGCCATTCACAATGCCGTAGATATGTTAATTGGGCACTACAGCAATGGGCTTTCAATGCTGACTTTTTGTACATCGACAATCAAAACTGTCCCACATAGCGCTCGGAAAACTCAGAAGTGTCCGGAAAGGCCATTGCATCCGGAAAAAGTGACTGTGATCTGGTGATTTCATTAAAACGTATTTTTTCGGAAATTATGCTATAGGAACCATTACCGTCAATTATGCTGTAGGAACCATTACCGCAAATTCAGAGCGCTATGGCCGTATAATAACCGACTTTATTTGACCTGCAATTAAAGAATATGATCTGGACAATATGTGGTTTCAACAAGACGGTGCCACGAATCCCTCAACACGACAAATTTTGGCTTTGTTGCATGAGAAGTTTCCAGAAAGCGTAATTTCACGTTTTGGCCACCAAGATCATATGATTTGACGCCCTTAGATTTTTTTTGTGAGGCTACGTCAAAGACTGTGCTTACGCGGATAATCCTCAAACGTTGGAGCATTTGAGAATTACCCGAAAAGTCCGTAAAAGTGATTGATACCTCAAAAAGATCCACTGCCGCAACCAAGCTAGAGGCGGTCATATAAACGACCTTCAATTTCGTGCATAATGGCAATGTCTACCCGTTATAATGAAATAAAAGTTTCATCGAAATCCTAGCTTTATTTGAGTTTTTTTAACTCTATTTTTGAAACCGGAAAATGGATACCCTGTTATTACCTTGTGCTTCTTGCTAAAATTTGGAAATATAGGATGGATTAGCACACCCTTTCTATTACCTTCGATGCAAAACAATTAAATTTAGATCATATATTCCCAGGTTTAATATTTCTCTTTAATTAAGCTAGATTCAGTATAATTAGCACGCATCTGGCGTTCAGCAAATTTAGATGTGCGATTGAAAAAAGACTGCATAGTCACACTTCTTAGGTCGCCAGTCTTCTAAGCAGAAGCCTTCGGTTGGTTATAATTGTCGATCTTCTATTGTGCATTAATTCAGATAAATTTTTGATAAGAACTTAACGGACATGTGGCTTGACGCAGATTTCTGCAACAACGTATTGGGACGATGGGTGAAGGTGTACGAGTATGTAAGGTAGTTCACCTGACTGAGATCTGTACTATAACGTTGAAATATTCCATTCTTTTAATTATATTACCGACATTTCGTTAAGCGATTTATTGCCGTGTTCATTTTTTCCTTGTATTTAAAGTGGTTATAAAAAATTAGAAAACAAATTTGAGATTCTCCTCTTAAAATGTCTTCTTGTGTATGGTTTAGCACAGACCGCAATACTGCAACACTTTCCACTAATCCCTCGCAGTTGGTATAACATTCTCCTTTCCAAGTCAATTAAACAATCCATTCCTTTTATCGGTGTGCATTGATGAGTCGCTCAACTTGAGATACTTTCTTAATGGCCAAAGTAATCCTCAGTCGGGCCAATCTCAAATTCGTCTTTTCGCTTAACTTCTTTTGCACTGTTTAAATTCAAATATGCACCAGTCTTAGTCTGCATCCTATGCAAAGAAAAATATAAAACAACAACATTGTCGTTTTATATAATTTATCATTAAGAGTTTTTTTGTTTTATTTGTATTCCATTCGGTTTTAGATGGACCAGCCAGCTTGGCGGCACAAGGCGGCTAAAAGTTCTTAAAGTAAATTGATATCCGCGTTTGCACACCTTCTTTTTATGATATTGGAGAGGAATGAGGGAAAAA
>JAHXMU010000232.1:2616444-2629970 GCA_019455685.1 Philornis downsi
TTCTTGAGAACTTGTTGTCTTTAACAAAATCTTAGACGCACAGTGGGAAAATCACTAGAAATATTGCATTTTCATGTCCCATATTGAAACCGATATTTTTATTATATACCATGCTGACGCGGACGATTACAAATTCTTAAGCGGTGCTAGATTGGAGGAGAAACCAATCCAATTCCTGTATTACCAATTGCCGGTATGACGCCACCATGAACTTTGGGCGGTCTAATAGTATACATTAAACAGGACAGATTATTCACACAATTCCATTTCTTCTGATGATAAAAGTTCAATTTGTATTTAGGAAAATGCAATTTATAATGTAGGGGATTAACTACACATACTTCGATATAATGTTAACACGGTGCGTCCGTCGGAAAGGTACATTACTTTGTTTATTTATAATTTCTGATTAAATGAAATAAAATGGATCTTATATTGATAAATGTTGTATTTAATGTCGGCAATTACGTATGGAATACAATATCAGATAAATGTCCGCCTATGTTAGCCTCACAAATGCGAACACATTTTGAACACATTTTTCATTACATTCTCACACATTTCACGCGGTACTTCATTAATTTCATCACGAATATTTTGTTTGAGTTGCTCAAGCGTTTCTGGTTTGTTTGCATAAACCTTGCTTTTCAGATATCCCCACAGAAAGAAGTTCGGACCAGTAAAATCAGGCAACCGTGGCGGCTAATCAACATCACTATTTCTTAAAATAACTTGTCGTGGAAAGAGGTCTCGCAATAATTCCATTGTAATCCTGGCCGTATACGATGTGGCACCGTCTTGTTGATACAACATGTTAATCAAGCAAAAGGATTCAGTTGTGGCGTTAAAAAGTTTTCAATCATATCACGATATCGCTCACCATTGACAGTTACCGTTACGCCGTTTTCGGTTTCAAAGAAGTAAAGTCCAATGATTTGGTCCTCCTGACCAAATTGCACACCAGACTGTCACTTTTAATGGATACAAAGGTGACTGATGAAAAATTTAAGGGTTCCCCATTGCCAGAACAGACTATTTTGTTTATTTACATATCCATTCAAATGAAAATGTGCCTCGTCACTGATTATGATTTTTTCATGAAAATCGGGGTTGTCATGGGCGAGCTGTAACATCCTATTGGTATATGTACGGCGTCGTAAATGGTCTTGTGGAAGAAGCTCTTATGTCAACTGAATTTTAAATGGAAACAAATGCAACTCTCTGTGCAAAATTGCGGCCAAAGCTGTTCTTTGAAGACAAAGCTCCTGAGCATGGCGTCGAATTGAGGTTGATGGATTGTTTTGAACTCTTGAGCAGCAGTAATGTTTTCAGCCGATCTTGCAGCACGTTGTGGTCCATGCTTGGCCCTATCAGCTACAGATCCTCTTTCTTCGAAATCATTCACTACACGATAAATAGTGTGTCTTGTTGACACGTTGTTTCTCCCAAAAATTTCACGTAACTTTCTCATCGTCACAGTAATCGATGATTGATTTAACGATTAAAACTCGTTGGTTTATCAAATATTTTTCCATAACAAATTTGCCACGTCTGTACTTCACGACTGCCAAATATGAACCGTCAAGACTAAGGTTTACCAAAATGGCGACAAAACAAAGTAGTATACCTTCCCGAAGGACACCCTGTATGTCTCCATAGAATAGTAATTGTAAAATTCCGATTTGAATTATAATATACCTATATATAATTCCAAGTTTTGCAGAATTATAACACAACCCTCGTAAAAATAAAAAACAAATATTATAATGTTAATATTTGTAACTCAATTTTATTTCAGCTCAGGAATTCTTACTCGTACAAAGGTTGTTCAAAAAGCGGTAGAGACTTAAAATGCGTTGTAACAATAAACGTGAGTTAGACATCGGCATAACAGTAATTGGAAGATTATAAACTCTTTATGTAGTCGGATAAAAGCTTTATTTTGTGGTTTCCACCACACCGAGAATTCGTAAATATGGGAAACTCATTTCTTGTAGTTCTATAAATATTTCGTTTTCAAATTCCATTAGTTATAATTGAACTCAGTTCAACAGTAATTAATAAATAATTTTGGCAAGCTGATCAAATGCCAGCACCACAAACTAATTGTTCCATAACCTAGTTTTCAAATAATGGATCTAGAAAACACATTTTTTCACTATAAACTTAAGAGAAAATAAGTTCCGCTGAAGAAACTGTACTCAAAATGTACGAAGTGTGTTCCAAAACAACACGCAAAACACTTGAGCTATTTATGCCTCTCACAAACAAACTAAACAAGCTATATGGATAAAATCGTCAACATATCTTTGAGACGAGTGTACCAACATAAAAAAAAAACAATAATCGAAATTCGAATGTACGTAGCCCGCGAAATTTGAAAATTCACCTATTTTTCTGAAAACACGTCGTATGTATGTACATGTACATATTTGCGTAAGAAAAAACTTTTCACTGGGACAAGTCTCTCTTTCAACAGAACAGTAGAATTAAGTAAATTTTCTATCAGAATATAATTTTATCTTAAGAAAAACGGGCTGATGACAGCGCACTCATTTTTTGGTAAGCGTCTGATATGTTGTTTACAAGCTTGGGGAAGCATGTTGTTATACATCGCAGTTGAAAAAAAGATATCGAAATGAAATTCAAACACTAGAGTTCTATTGATTCATATTTAGCTGGAAAATCGCTGCAATCCATTGTTAATGAGGTAGAAACTTTACACGTGAACAAAATGTTTCTGTATCGGTGCACAATGACACATTGGTAGTATGAAAAAACGCTATGGAAGTGAATATCCAGAAACAGCAACAACGCCAGAAATGGTCCGAAAAGTGAAATCAAGATTTCAACGTAATCTATTGCAAAATGCAGTTAAATTGATGAAAATTTTCAATATGTCTACAAGTGGCAAGGGACTCATATTAAAAAAAAATAACTACGATTGAAACCCTATAAAATATATAAAACACAATATTTAGTATCTGCACAAAAGGTAATTCCAAAGGTGTTAAAACGCTTGTACGTTGGTAGCGAGGTTGAAAATTTGGGCTTTCCTGATGAAAAAATTGTTGTGTGACTCATTGTTGAAACCGCATATCGTATAATCCACAATCTTCGACTGCAGTTACAAAAAAAAAACAGGTTATCATACGGCAATAGCGCTCTGAATTGAAATTCGGATTATCAGTCACACATTCACTAACAGTAGCGATTTTTTCGGCAGTGCGTACATTGCGATGACGAACCTGTCCACATCTGTAACGCTTCCAGTCTCTTCAAATTTCTTTATAATCTTGCTAATTCCTTGCACAGTAGAGCGATTATAACTACCATAATCATCTTGTAATGCACGAAAAGTGTCCAGGTTTGAATCACCACTTTTGTGGTAAATTTTAACTACGTTTTACGCATTCGGTTGTTAAACGATCCATATTCAGATATTTGATTTGTGTCAGTTACTGATATCGGAATCAAAAAGAAAAGTTCTGTTTCCCATAACAGAATCAAAATTGTATTGATTTTTTTTTTGCTTCATACATCCGAAACGAAATTACAACAAATTTTGATTGTGATTTCTACACCCGAAAAGAATTTAGAAGCAATTTTGGTTTTGATTCAATTTATGAGAACTTTCGTTTGTATTTCATTTGAAAATTATCAATTCAAAAAACAGACTGAATTTTTGAGCAGTTGTGAAATTTTCTGAGAGCCTGGTGTCCTTTGTTTAGAATATAAATAATTTGAAACCCTTTGTTTTTTGGCGTCAAGGCTTTTTTTATTTTGCTAAGAAACGAAGAAGATACTTTTCGTTTCGTTTCTTATTCAAAGTAAAGATTTCGCTTAAAACTACTTCAGAATCAAGAATCAAAATATCTTTTATTAAGTTTCCACGGAGAAACAGGATCAATATGTGAAATCAAAAATCAGACCAAAAACAAATTTCTAACGTAATTTGAAGAAGTTTACCACATCAAAACCGACACGAAACTGAAATTCCGTGAAGGACTCTGTAATATAAGAATGTGTTACTAACTAACATTTACTAACATTTCTTTCACTGTGCGACATTGAAGAGCGACTGATTGTTTGTTTAGAAGGACGTACTGCTTGTATTTTCCTATTTGTCTTGACAATCGCATGCACGTGAGATGCCGATATTGGGCTGTATCCTTTTTGAATTTTGTTAGTGGTTTTAAGATTCCGTTCCCATTGATTTGTTAGCATTTGATGAGTGAGAGCATCAAACTCCCTTTGTCCCTGTGCGTTTGGAACCGAAACTGTTATCACTTGCCGTAATTACGTTTATATGCCCGTTACCGTTAGTAGAAGTACATTTTCTTTCGAGTTTCCCTTTCGGTAACATTGTGTGGCTGCAGAAAGGGATGATTGGATCGCTGATTGTTTGTTCTTATCAATGGGAATTGTTTTTAATGACATTTCATTATCTAAAATACCTACATTTAACGTTATTTTTAGAAAAGATTACATTTTATGTATCCGAAATTGAATGAGTAATAATTTTGTGATTTTATGAATTGTTTCGTCTTGATTTGATACTGAATGTTATGGTTGCTATTTTCAAGACGTGATGGGCTAACACTGAGCAATTTCGAACAGGTAAATTTAAGGATATTGAAAAAGCAGTCGCACCAGTTCTTTGAAATATTTGTGATTGAAACATTTGAAGAGAATATCAGTCATTTTTGTAATAATATCAAAAACTACTTTTTAACATACGATGGCTTTATAGGAGATTGTGATGAACTTAGCGAATATTGGAAGTAGAAACAAATTAAAATTTTTGCACCGAAGGTATACAGAGAGCCTTTGATACGTCGTGTATAAGCAAATATCGGTAATGTCTTTGTTTTGTTGTTGAATGGCAGAAGAATTCTAAGTGTGAAGATGGAATTGCTTCCGATTTTAAAATTTGGAATGAATATGGGAAAAACAGAAAACATTTGGGGCAATATTTTCCACAAACTAATTTTCAAATGTGTTTCTACCGAAATGTTTTCATTGATAATTATTCTAGAGGTAATGCCTTGAATCTTCTATCTTCTTCTTCTATATATATATATATATATATATATGTATATAAAAATCAATTGCTGTGCGTTAGTCTCGCTAAAGCTCGAGAACGGTTGGACCGATTTGGCTGATTTTGGTCTTAAATTATTGGTAGAGTATTCCGGAAGGTTTAAAAGGTTTTATTTGAAGTGATAGATGGCGTTGGAGATGAGATTTTTGCAATTAATTTTTTTTACCACATAAACATTTTGAAGGCAAAAAAACGTTTGCCGGGTCAGCTAGTCTTTAATATTAATATAGCTCGATATTTGTATTGACACCTGCAGTGAATGGAAGTATATACGAGGTGTGTTCAAAAAAATGGTGAATTTTCAAATTTCGCGAGCTACGTACATTCGACTTTCGATTATTATTTTTTTTTTTATGTTGCTACACTTGTCTCGAAGATATGTTGACGGTTTTATCCATATAGCATTCTTAGTTTGTTTGTTAGAGGTATAAATAAGACAAGTGTTTTGCGTGTTCGGCGATTTTCTGCTATCGAAAAAAATGGATCAAAGAAGTTACATCAGATTTTGTGTATAAAATGAAAATTCACCTTATTTTTTACCATACCTCCTGTGGTACCCTGTGGGACATGGCTACATTGTTTGTTTTCGTTTGCTGAACTGGGCGACTGATGCGTGCTAATTTGTACAGAACTAAGTGCAATTAAAGGGAACCTGGAAATATGTGGTTGGACCTCTACTGTATTTTCAATTTACTCAAGTCGATATAAGCAAGTCGTGGCATGAAATTCGATAAAACAATTTATCATTATTTGAACGGCGGTCATGTTGATGTGTTTGACAAGCACTTCGACAAGTCGACAAGTCTGATAAATATTTCACAAACTGACGATGGGGATTGTCATTAAACTGTAGGTCGCCTTGAGGTCTAAAAATAGAATTAATATAAGCTCACTCAAAGTGATGATCTCATCCATATCTCATGCAAGAGAATTTTTTTATTTGTTACTTCTTATCCTATTTTCTTTCTTTTTACAACACTTTCTTTCGTTTAGGAAGACGGTCTTTCCTTATCTGTGTATTGTTGCTCACAGCACGCCTGGCAATTAGATATAGCATTGCCATGCATGCATCATCCTTCCTTAAGATACAATGACACAAAGCCTTTTTGGTCGTAGGGGTTGGGAGAGTTCGTTGGCTATCTTGGGGGCATGCAGCTTGGTGATGTGTGGCTTTCTTTGAGTTTGGTTAAATAAGTTTCATGCTTGGCTCAATCTCGTACGCTCCTCAGATGCAACCAAATACAGATACATCCATGGCACCAGAAGCATGACATCCTTCTACTCCTATGTAATCAATTTTGATCTACCGTGTTATGAAATATATCCAAGTCGCCTCCTAACAATTTTTGTACGAAAATCTGGTATATTCTTCAATGTGGCAAAGGAAAATAACTTGAATCCGTTTTCGCAGATGTTGTTATGTGGTTTAAAATTTCTGGCCATTAGACAAAGATTATCAAAAAACTTTCAGAATAACTTTTACCTACCATCGCTGAAAGTTGTTTTTATTTAAATTTTAAGTGTTAAGCAAATTGCGAAAAATTTCATTTTTTTTAAAGGTAGGGTCAGTCTTTATGTTGGGATGTTTAGTTCACTGGCCCGATTTAGACCCAATTCCGTAAATAGTTTACCTATGATTATGATATGTTTTTGCGGCGCAATCAGCATCATAACATAGGTGGTGCGACTCTCATTTTGATACCTCGCATACAATCGACGCATATATTTAGGGCATGCATTCTTAGCTTCATGTCTTCCAAGAAATTCTACGAAATTCGCACATATGTGTGTCAAACATTATGCGCTTGGTAAACTTAGTTCTAAGAATAAAAGTGGACGGCACTGCCATAGTCCTTCTAGTACCCCTTTACAAAAATTAACGAATTCATATGGACTATTTTTTTCTTACTTTCTCTCTATCATGCAGTAATATTGATGCTTGTAAATTTAAAAATGTCGTGTGTTTTCTTTTGTACTTTTCCCAAATTTATACCTTTCATTGAATTGCACAAAATTCAACAAATTCAACACAATATCCCGCGATATTAGCCTGCGTTGTCGCTCCCCTTTTATAATTTCACTGGCCCTTTTATAATTTGTGCCATTCGAAGTGTCCTTGTTTGACATTTGAACAATTATTATTGTTTGCCAGTAGAAGGTACGAAGTTATTAAAAATGGAGCGCTACACGAATGAACAACGCATTCTCATTGTGGGATTGTTTTACCAAAGTGGTGAAAGTTTTGCGGCTTCAGTTCACAAATTGCGATCAATTTGGGTCAACTGTAAAGAGATTAATGGATAAATTTGCTGAAAGTGGATCTGTTAGTGATGTAAAGACAACAACGCGCCTTCGACCTGGTCGATCGACCGAAAATGTCGCAATTCGACACCGAACTCAACGAATTGGTGTCTCCAAATCCACTATGCAGCGAATTTTGACGAAAGATTCGCATCTTCATGCATACAAAGTTCAATTGACTCAGGAACTGAAGCCAGCTGACCATGGACAGCGAAGGCAGTTAGTTAATTGGGTATTGGAGAGACAACATGAAAATGCTGATTTTGTTGATAAAATCATCTTCAGTGACGGAACCCATTTCCATCTTGATGTCTTCGTCAATAGGCTGAATTGTCGCATTTGGAGTGAGGAAATTCCTCGAGTGATTCACGAGAAGCAAATGCATCCTCAACGTGAGCTGGAGGAATAATTGGACCTTTCTTTATAAAAATTGGACATATCAAGCGCAAACACTCAATGGTGTTCGGTATTGTAAAATGATAACCAGTTTTTTCGTTCCAAGAATTGAAGAAATGAATGTGGAGGGCATGTGGTTTCAACAAGACGGCGCCAAATGTCATACAGCCAGAGAAACAATTCAATGGCTGCATCAGTCATTTAAATCTTGCGTTCTTGTTGGGACACCCTTTATTAGGCTGTACTAAGCTTTAAAAATTACCATAAATATTTACGGTATTTATTGTGCCAGATAGACGGGCATTGCTCAATCGACTTAAAAAGTCATCAAACGTGTTGGATCATCCGCTAACTTGTTGTGTTCTGCTTAGGAATTATTAGGAGAACATCTATTTTTGTATTACGTGTACATGTAAAATAGGCATGTAAAAGGTACAAGTAAGAGAAATTAGCGGGCTGATCTTCATACGTTCATGTATTACAATTTATTGGCATAAATAATAGTGCAACAAATTGCCCTCCACGAGCTAGTCTTTGCAAAGAAAATACTACATTTCTACAAAGCGGTCTATTTGCATGGGGGTACTCGAATGTTCGTTGCAGCTCAACCCATTTCCGTTCTTGGCTGAATTCACTTCAACTGCTTTGGATAACTTCCAAAACTAGTTAGAAACGCCGGCTACTCTGATTGGGCGCTTCTTTTACGAGTTCTCATCATTATTGTTATTATAGCGATTTTCACATTTTTTGTACTAAATGTCCATCACTGGCCCTTCTATTGTTTGTAGGCGGAAGACTTTGTCAAATCACTATTCTGCTTTTATTCTATGTTAATTCAGATTTTAGTATTACCCAGTCGATTTGCCATTCACCTGCTGGTCCACACTTTTGCACCTATGCAAATGGTATACGAGGCGTGTTGAAAAATAAGGCAAATTTTCAAAAGATTGTCGAATGTACGTAGCGCGCTAAATTTGAAAATTCGCCTCATTTTTTTAACACACCGTAAGTAAGTCAGTTCAACTGACTGAAATTTCTGTACTGGTCAATTGTTTCAAACTAAATTGAACATATTCCTTCATATGATTCCACGGCTTCTTCAAAGTGGTATCTTCCATGGTATCAAAAATGTGGAAGTCATTCAAAAAGAATCACATTTTCACCACTTTTAAAGATGCAATCCGAACAAATTTTGCACCAATTCCAAAACCACATGAGCGAAGTGCTTAAAGAAACGGTTTTTTTGTTCATTTAGGATTCCAAGAAATTAGAGCAAAATATGTTCGAATGAAGTACTCCAAAAACTGTTTTTAAAGACTATAATGTGCTCCCAAGAAGTAGTTTTTGGTAGTTGGCTTAAAGAAACTTCCTTGTGGCGTCATAATTGTATGAGTTAGTTCGGTCACTCGTATGTGGGGTACCATAAATTGTGTGATTTCTTGGTCGAATTCTCGCACTATAAAGCAATGCGGAGGGTAAAAATAAACACATTCCCTGCTAAAAAGAACAGGTGGCAGTCGTTCAAAAATAATCACATTTTCACCACTTCTGAAGATGCAATTCATGCATATTTATTGCTTCCAGTGAAGCAGTTTTGAATCACTTGCAAAACCACCGTAGTGAAATGCTTAAAAATGGTTTTATTTTCATTTATGGTTCCAAGCAATTAAAGCAAAATATGTTCGAATGAAGTACTCCAAGAACTATTTTTTAAAGAACATACGAGTAATAGGCTCCGAAGAAATAGTTTTTGGTAGTCGACTTAAAGAAATTTCTTTCAAAGTTTAAAGAATTTATTTACACTTCTCTATATGACAGCCGATATGTTAGGTTTGTTAGTCTATTTGTAAAAACTACAAACACTCAAAGATTAGTCATTTTTATGAAATTTTAAGAATGCCCATCCTCAATACTGTGAAGTGCAGCCCATGGTAGAGGGTGTGAAAACTTCGACTCTACGTCGAAGCTCTTCTAACTCAGCTCTTCTAACTCAGTGCCTGTCTACAGGTTTTTTTTTTTATTGAAAGCACCAAATCCGTAGGGATCTGCTGCCAATTTTTATAGGTTTTTAATATAAATAAAATCACAATAAAGATAATAATTATAATGCATAACAAAATTAATTCTATGAATAATAAAAATTTTATTTGAACGCCCATGAATATAAATGAAAGACACATCATAAAATAGTGTTTCCCTCCTATAGCAATCCTATGATAATTTTATTGGGGATTACGCAACTTTTCACCACTTCCTTCCCACAAGTTGTGATGAATATTCACTTCTTTGAATGCTCTATTTTTGCTGGCTAGCGATTTTTGTTGCTATTGCTTTTAATATCAGTGAATAGGGAATATGACAAATGTTTCAAGGGGAAGGATAATTACGAAATTTTATAATGAAAATCTGAATTTCTACCAAAATTAATGACTAATTTACTAATCGCTCCACAAAAAAGGCTATTTAATATTAATGGAAATATTAAATCACCACAATATTTCAAATAAATGAAATAATCGATAAATATACAAGATTACCTGTTCCAGCAGAGGAACCCCATTTTAAATTTACATCAATAAAAAGCATTTTATTTAATTCCGCCCCCCAAACTGATCGTCTGTTTCCCCCTCAACAGCTCATAAAAATGTACAACGTAAAATTTGTCTGTCACATGCAATACTTAGTAAAATGAATTGTTAATTACACAAATTAACGCAAATTTTCATATATATTGATGGAAAAAAGATTGTATTGCATTGAAAAGCAATGCATTGTACTTTTTGCACTTTTTGCCTTAATGTTTATTGTTCATGCAAAATTGCTTTTTATGCGACAATTAAATATATTTCAATCGGCACTGTCCGGTCAGCCGGTAATAATGGGTTTCAGTTTCACAAACCTAAAGTGACAATTTGTTTAAAATGATTTAGTATTAGTTGCATTTTTTTCTTCTGCAATTTGCTATACATATTCGTATTTATAAAGTAAAAAATGTTCATGTTCTAATGTTAATTACATGTATTATATAAATGGAAAAACGAGGCAACTGGTAAATGGGACTTGGATTTAATGGGACTGGGAAGCAGGGCGTTGGGCAGTATAAACTTGAAATTATATGCAAATTTAAATTGATTTTAAAATGAGATTTTTGATGCATTTTGAACATGTCTTAGGACATGGAATTATATATTATATGAAATTGGGAAGAAGTGTAATATAATAAAAATGCTACGCCACATTGGACCTCCATAAAATGGTACTGCATATGATTTATAATAAGTATAGGATTATACATTTTTCGTTTGCAAGTAAAGCTAAATAAGCCACACATAAAACTATGATTTAGATAAAACTTTCATTTCATTATAATTCTTGGACCTTGCCATTGTGTATGAAATATAATGTGATTTAAATGACCGCCTTTGAGTTGGTTGCTGTACTAGATCCTTTCAGGATGATTTTCGACCACTTTTTCGCACATTTCAGGCGCTATCTTGGTTATAACTTGACGAATTTTGGCTTTCAAATTCTCCAACTTTTGGGGATTATCCACGTAAACAAGATCTTTGGCATAGCCTCATAAAGGGTGTCCCAACAAGAATACAAGATTTAAATTTGGCGCCATTCGAAGTGTCCTTGTTTGGCATCGTTATTGTTTGCTAGTAGAAGATGCGAGGTTAGTAAAAATGGAGCGCTACAAGAACAAACAACACATTCTCATTGTGAAATTGTTTTACCAAAGTGGTGAAAGTTTTGCGGCTTCAGTTCGCAAATTGCGATCAATTTGGGTCAACTGTAAAGAGATTAATGGATAAATTTGCCAAAACTGGGTCTGTTAGTAATGGGAAGACAACAACGCGCCTTCGACCAGGTCGATCGACCGAAAATGTCGCAGCTGTACGTGATGATGTCGCTCAAACTCCATCCATCTCAATTCGACACCGAGCTCAGAAAATTAGTGTCTCCCAATCCACCATGCAGCGAATTTTGATCATCTTCATGCATACAAAGTTCAATTGACTCAGGAAGTGAAGCTAGCTGACCATGGACAGCGAAGGGAGTTCGGTTATTGGGTATTGGAGAGACAACATGAAAATACTGATTTTGCCGATAAAATCATCTTCAGTGACGGGACCCATTTCCATCTTGATGGCTTCGTCAATAAGCAGAATTGTCGCATTTGGGGTGAGGAAAATCCTCGAGTAATTCAAGAGAAGCAAATGCATCCTCAACGTGTCACTATGTGGTATGGATTTTGGGCTGGAAGAATCATTAAACCTCTTTTTTATGAAAATGATGCATGTCAAGCGCAAACAGTTAATGGTGTTCGGTATCATGAAATGATAACAAGTTTTTTTGTGCCTAGAATGGATGAAATGAATGTGGAGGGCATGTGGTTTCAACAAGACGGCGCCACATATCATACAGCCTGTTTCTCTGGTTGTGTTTTATTTAAAAATTAAATCTTGCGTTCTTGTTGGGACACCCATTAGTATAATCAATCTAATAGTGAGTTCTGTATTCTTTGCAACAATTGTATCGCAGAGATCATATTCCTAATCCAATTCTGATTTTAGGAAGAATTGCTTGTTTTCGGACCGCAGCATCGAATTCATTAGCACTGGCTTCATATTTTCGACTAGCTTGTTAAACTTATTAAATACAATATGACCTCAACATATTTACATTTATGCCAAAAATGTTAATAAATAAAAACTCCCAAAACCTTTTTCAAAATTTCTCACGTTTCTATTTGTTTTTCCCCCTCTGCGCAAACTCAATTTGATGAATTATGAAAACAACGGTGAAAGCTACAAAATATTAAAAATTCCCTCTAAAAAAACTGCACAATCATAGAAACCTTGGCTCTTACTATCGTAATCGCTCATTTACTCACTGATTCATTGACTTCTTTCACAGTCATGTAGCCACAATCTCTCCACAACAAGAAAAAAGAATTTATCCAAGTTCAATCAAAATGATGATACAACTTGGATGGGAAATAAAACTATTGACAGGCTCCATATAAACAACATGAGAATCATTAATCATAGCCTTGTTGTCAGCTCATGGCCTAGCGAAGTGATCCGTTTTGAATTGGCTGTCATTGAGCTGGTCTGTTGCAGCTATAAGTTTGGAGAATAGCTGGCTGGGCGACCGAGAAAAGTAGAACTAATAGAAGATATGTTCTTACATGACGCCAAAGGCGTGGTTAAACAGGTGAGATGAGTTGCTTTAAGGCAATATCAACAAATATTCTTTGAGAACACCCTGCAAGGGAATGGAAAGTCAATGTTTTTTTTTTTTGTTTTTTGCTGTGTATTATTTTTGTTCTGTGGTAATTAAAAGCATACAGCTACAATCTTTTCTCGTTTGGCTGATTTTGCCAACAACATGACATTTCTTCTTTTAAAAATGTTGTTGGGGATGGCAGTATTAAAACGTTATGTATCTCTTTAGCATATTAAAACCATTAGTTATGAAATTTATTAATTTTCATAATTAACATTTGCACTCACACACTTGTACATCTACACTTGTTCATCGCATATATGTATGTGTGTGTCTTTACACATGCAATAATTTCCATTAATTCAGAGAATATTTTCACAATCACACATGTGGGAGACAGTGGTTTCAATGCCTATATACAGGGTGGGCCATAAGGGTGTTGGCGGTTTAAATATTCAATTAAAAAAAAAAAAAACTACGAAACATAATAAAA